>JAQFYC010002622.1:0-24574 GCA_034694165.1 Tomocerus mixtus | reverse complement strand
CTGAAAGAGGAGAATAAATCTCTTATTTGTCCACCAAATGTGATTCCCATCATTATTAATGTGCCTCCAAACCTTAGTCAGCAGCCAAAAACAGAGCTCCAGTCTCCAGCACCCATCCAGGTTCCAGTTGATGGACATCGGAAGAGAAGAACATCAAAAATGCCCCAAATTCTTCCGCTATTTTTAGTAAATAAATCTCATTCCAGAGGCTCGACTTCAAATTCAGTAAGTAGCGAAAGTGTTGCAGATGAGGATGATGATGGGAGAAAATTGGTAGCCAGGTTCATCAGCAAACATTTCAAAACAGAACATGGAAAATCTTCGCGAAAGGCAAACAAGAAAACGAAAAGCCACCATGGCCATAAAAAAAATGCCGAGAAGAATAACTCTGAAAAAAACAATCCTCCTAAACAAAATTTCCATTTTATTCCATTAGGACAAATGGTTCAATTAGACAATGACCAGCAACAAAAGAAAACAGTTCAGAATCCCAATAAATATCAATATTCCCAGGGAACAACTTCAAATAATCCACAACTGGGCAAATATACTCAGAATATGGAAAATTCCAATAATCTACAAGGACAAGGCCAATTATTTCGAACAACAACAATAAATAATTCAACTAATAATCAGCAATACGATTTTGAAAGAACGAGACATCAGCCTCAACAGGAACAGAATTTCTATTCAGAAAACCATGATATTCAAATTCCCTTTTCCTCACGAGCTGGAAATGTAGTACAAATAATTCCAGATAGTAGTAATTTTGTTTACGATCCATATTCCATATCATTTCATCAAGAATCCATACAACAATCGCGACAAGAACCACAAACTCAATATCTTCCCATTTCATCTTTAGCTAACAATTTAACTTTTAACTTGACTTCACCTCAGCAAGATTTTTACATGACCTCCCCGCAGTATTTGCAAAATGAGCCGATGTTTATTGCAAATACTATTAATGCAGTATATTATGAGCAAGACACGAAAATTAGCCAAAATTCACCAAAGCCCTTCACAATGGAAACTTTAGATGTGGCAAATCTTTGCCGTTGGCTATCACCACCTCCCTCGCCGAGTTCTCCGTCCATGAGATTCGATTCTGACTTTAGAGGCGATGAAGCTGATATCTACTATTACTATGCAGATAAAGCTGCTCACATTTTTAGAAATGACGCTCCTTCAGCTCAAACGAGGAATTGTACTAAAACTGCAGCTAAAGATAGGTATAGGTAAAGTATCATTTAACTTAATAACCCCATCTCAAATACTTTTTTACTAATTTTACACACTGATTTCAACTATTTTGAATTTCTGTGTTAATATGCCCTTTCATCCGGAAAAAATGTTAATATGTACATAACCTACAGTATTTTATATTTCAATATAATATCTCTTGCTTGCGGCACATGTTAATAAATTCATGGAGTATCCAGCCAAGAGTCTATGACCTAAAGATACCTGTTTTTGCCTTTTCTACCCACTCATAAATATTGTTCTAATATCGATCGTCTTCAAGTCAACAGCACATCTTGGTTCATAGATTCATGCCTCAATCCTATAAATATTCTTTTTTAATAGTTAGTCATTTATTGCTCAATCGTGATCGTGACTGAGAATGAAGAATCTGGTACACAGACACAATTTCATCTGTGCAATATAATTTCATCTTCAGCATTCATCATATTTGTTTGCAGAAAATAAGCGAAAGCTGTATCCCTCTACCATTATAAATAGATGAATTTCATACTTACTTCAAGTAATTGACTCGAAATAGTTGACTGAAAATATAATATAAATTGAAATAAACATATTTTGTGTTATTTTTGAGTTAAAATTAATAACACTATATCCTCCCTGCCAAAATTACTGTGCAATAATTTCTAAACTGTCTCGAACAAAATGTGGAAAATAGTTTCAATATGAAATGTAGACTAATCCAAAACTGTCTTAATATGAATTTTAAGACAGTTTTCGAAATACTTCATTATCCCCATTAGTATTGACATGGGGAATATTTTTATTTTACGTATCCATTCCAGAAGAAACATTTCCGCCTACGATTGTTGCTATTCCCATTGCAAAATGATTTAAGTAGTAATTTTATAAAAATTTCTGAGATATTAGGACTGTCCCATGTTATAATTGTGAGTATACGTATCAGTATTTGGATAAAATATACATTACTTATTGCATAGTAATGAGCTGCTTCTATTACTAGGAAGAAGGAAATATAAGACACATACATATAAGGAATCTAAATTAATTTCAAGTGTTTCCAGCTATGAATCTGAATTGCTTTTGCAGAAATAAAAGACATAAATTGATTCTATATAAGGTTGAAACCAATTGTCATGCTAAAGAATTGCAATTATTTTTGCATGCGAAATAAAAATAGAATGTTTGCGTAATACTATCCTCCTACTTACTATGTATGTTATAATACCCAAAATGGCTATACTGGCACATTAGGTATTTGAATAAATAAGTAAGCCAATAAGCTGCAAATGTGCCTGCACATCATACGTTGTGTGATAATAATTTTCTAAGAAATCATAAAAACTTCACCGAGTATTAATGTGAATGTCAAGTAATAAACAGTCCCTCCCAAAACAACATTATGGTAATGTGGATCTTCAAGACGCAGATATTTCAAGTATTTCCTGTAGTACCGTATACCTAGGTATTTAATGGGAGCACGTAAACAAGATGACAGCTGGACTGAACTAAATAACACTTTAAATTATATACAAACGTTCCGTAACTTACATTCTTTATCAAATTGGTCGCAATATATTTTTATTTTTATCATGTAAATGTATGCAGGATTCAGGGACAGGCATATCGTCTAAGTTGTCAACATTAGGTAGCTCAAGCATGATCAACTGGACTTGCCGATGACTGGGCTGGACTCCAATGCTGAACATGAACAAAATTACCTAACTGATAAGAATGTATTACACAATTGAGTTATGTCACGCATAGATTTTATTTTATACACCTGTAAGAGTGTATAATTAAGATAATAATAATATACAAAGACAAGTTGACCCTGTTTCCCTGATTTGCACTTCATTAGTAAATATTTTTCTGGAGCAGAGTAAACTGCGCATTGTATTATCTTTTTTGAGTTTTTGAGAGAAATGTCACTATTATGTAACACATATGGAATACATAATTTTTGTTTGTGTCATTACTTAATGAGGGAATCTCAGTCAACAATCTACATACTTACTATGAATGAACTTTATATTTAGTGGGTCATTCCGTAGAGTGTTTTGATCTGATAATCTAATAATTTCGCCAAATGACTGCACTACACGTGGAGATCTTCCTGTACTCGTACTTTGATTTTATAACATTTATACTATATACATAAAGCGATAACAGTAAGAAGAAATCATCTGCATGCTATATATTGTTAGGAATTAATTCAGTTACTAATTAAAGCAAGTTTTTAGGAATCTTTGTTGTGCATTACGAAATTATGAAGTCAAATGCAAGCAAAAATTGCATACTTTTTTCCAGACATCTGCACTTATGTTATCTTCTCTATACATCGGCAGTCTTCACTTTGCAATCAAGAAAGTTCAATAGCCGATGCCCTAATTTATTGCATGCTGTGCTGTCTTAATGTTCGATACGTTCCCTGAAGGCGATCATTTTCATCATTGGCTTCAAATGGGTGTTGCTGTTCTGTTGTTCTGGAAGATGTTCCATTTTCTTATGAGATATATGCATGTATTTCATCACGAACGCCGCCTCTTTATCCATACCCATGCTCCATACTGTACCTACTCGAAGAATGGGTTGTAAACTAAATTAATATATTACAATACCTTGTATATAAACAAGGGAAACAATACCTGTGTGAACAATCTGCATAAGAATTCATATTAGGTATGTTTCTAGGCTAATATTCACATCCATATGTCCATAACATAACCATACATTAAACTGCCAGAATGCCAAGCCAATTTGAGCCAAGATGAGATTAACGGTGTGGGTGTAAACTCTGAATATGCAAACTGGATGTCGTTTCCCCCTTGCCCTTCACAGGTCGACTTTTTATGCGATATTTTCTGCAATAACAAAGTTTCGCCTACCCATCCGCTGTCCAGTAAGCTTATTAGGTAAATTGCATAGAGATAACATTGGAAAAATGCTTTATAAGTGTGATCTGAACAAAGAAATCTTCCTCAGACTTGTCTTGAGATTCGGACAAGACGCTTCTTTCTAACAAATCTTTAAAATACTAATATCTTTTGGAAAATAATAGATATTCAATATGAAGGCGAAACTTATATTGATTTGCTCTCTATTTTCTTTAGTTTCTTCGGAGTCCTTTAAATATCCTGCAGTAAAGCGTCAGGATAATGTTGTAGACGATTATTATGGAAGCAAGGTAAGTTTGGGTTTTATTTTGATGACATTTTTTCCGAAAATTTTTCTAAATATAGACAGACATGAATCTTGATATCTTTGTATGCAGGTTGAGGATCCTTATCGTTGGCTGGAAGAACCAGACACGAAACAAGTGCAAAATTTTGTAGAAGAGCAGAATAAACTTACACTTGATTATATCGAAGGTTCTAAAATGGTTCAGGATATTGAGAAGGATATTTCCAAAATTTATAACTACCCAAAATATGGAATTCCACGGAAATATGGCTCCCGTTACTACTATTTCAGCAACACTGGTCTTCAAAACCAGGAGTATGTAAATTTTGCACAAAATATTTGCGAGTTTCCACAATTTTAAACTAAATGGTAACTTTGTAAATTCTTTAGCATTTTCTACGTGCAAGATTCTCTGGAAGGAGAACCTAGAGTGTTTCTTGACCCCAATACACTTTCCAAAGAGGGAACAACAGCCATTAGCGATATTGAGTTTTCTGAGGACGGAAATCTTCTAGCTTATGGAATTTCTAAAAGTGGTTCTGATTGGATTACAATTTACATCAGGAATACAACTACAGGAGTGGACTTCCCAGAATCGATATCTTTTGTCAAGTTTTCTGATATTGCATGGACTCATGATAATTTGGGTTTCTTTTATGGGGTAGGTTATTTTTACAAATTATTGCAATAAATCTACACAGATGTCATTACAATAAAAAACTTAGTCTGAATATTTTTGCAAATAGCGGTATCCCGAGCCAGATTCCAATTCCAGTCAATTAGCTGATGGTACGGAAACAACTAAAAATGCTAACCAGAAAATTTATTACCATCGTGTGGGAACTAATCAAACCGAGGATATCATGGTCGTTGAATTTCCCGAAAATCCTAAATATTTAATGTGAGTTTTAATACCCTATTCCTCATAGTATTCAAAATAGAATACCAATAGGCCAATACCAAATGGGATTTTATGTTATCTTTTGGATGAATTTATATGTTGCAGAGCTGGGAGCCTTCAAGTTTCATATGATGGCCGCTACCTCCTCGTTTTCCCCCACGAAGGTGCCTCAGGTGAATCTTTGGTCTACTACATTGATTTGCAAGAACCTCTTAAACGTGGAATCACATCTAAATTCGTTCGAGTTCCTGTTATTACCGAATTGAACAGTGATTACGATGTAAATTACTATTAATTATAATGATAGTACTATGTAAACTTCTTACCAATTTAAATTCGCCAATTTTTGCAAATTGTTTGACATTTTGTAATCATACTGATATTCCATTTTTATTCAGTTTATTACCAATGATGGCTCAGTACTGTACTTCAAGACAAACAGAGGAGCCCCTAATTACCGAATTGTTGGAATTGATCTTAACCGACCTGAAGAAAAATATTGGACCGTTCTTGTACCTGAGCATCCTAAGGATGTCATTCGATATGCCAAGGCTATTAACAAGTTAGTAGTTGTAAGACTGATCTGAGTTATATTTTGCAAGGAATTTCTAGGTAACAAAATTTTTTGCATAGGGACAAATTGGTTGTCGGATTATTGTCTGATGTGAAAGCAAAATTGGAAATTCGTTATCTTGGAAATGGAACCCTTCTTACAGAAGTTCCTTTGGAAGTCGGAGCTATCGAATCCTACAGTGGAAGTCGAGACAATACTGAGTTCTTCTTCAAATTCGTTTCCTTCCGTACACCTGGAATTATTTACAGAGTTGATTTATCTCAAGGACCTTATGAAGCTAAGGTTTTCAGGGAAGTTAAAGTTCCAGGATATGATGCATCTCAATTTGTTACTGAGCAAGTATTCTACACTAGTAAAGATGGAACTAAAATTCCAATGTTCATTGTACACAAGAAGGTAAAATTGAAATTGCTACACTAAATCTAAGTGAACTAAAAATGTTTTGGGGCAGAAAAGAAATGTTTATCTGTAATTTACATTTATAGGATTACGTTCGTCAAGGAAATTCTCCAACTTTACTGTACGCCTATGGTGGATTCACAGTTAGTATCTTACCCAGCTTCAAGCCGGATCGAATTATCTTCATCCAAAATTTCAACGGAGTCCTTGCTATCCCCAATTTGAGGGGTGGAGGGTAAATTTCAATATTTTCTTGTAGATTTTGAAAAAATTACTCTGGGAGATTACATTACACACTTTCCTAACTTTTCTTTCAATTTTTCAGCGAATATGGCAAAACATGGCACGAAGGGGGACGCCTTTTTAATAAGCAAAATGTATTCGATGATTTTGCATACGCCGCAGAATACCTCATTACCTCCAGATACACAAACCCTGCCAATTTGGTTATTCAAGGAGGTTCTAATGGTGGCCTTTTAATTGGGGCTTCTGTCAATCAGCGCCCCGAGCTTTTCGGTGCTGGAATTGGACAAGTTGGGTAAGTTGGAACAATTGACACACATTTTGCATTTTATTTTGCAATTGTAGATTTTAATGTTTTCTTGTAAAATATTTCTACTATAGAGTTATGGATATGCTCCGCTTCCAAAAGTTTACCATTGGCTATGCTTGGTGTACTGAATACGGATGTTCTGATGATGGAGATAAATCTCATTTCGAAAACTTGTACAAGTATTCTCCTCTTCATAATGTTCGTATGCCGAAAAACGAAACCGTGCAATATCCAGCAGTTTTGCTGACAACGGCCGACCACGATGACCGTGTTGTCCCATTGCATTCTTACAAACTCATTTCTGAATTGCAGCACACTATTGGCAGCGACAAAAGACAAGTGAGTTTTTTTGCATTGTTTTTAATACTTTTGACTATTAAGTATTCAGGGCGTGATTCCCATAAGGCTACACTTCTCGGTCACCTTCCAAAGTAAAATGTACTACATGAAAAAACTTATTTTGTTTTATAGACAAACCCCCTAATGATTCGGGTTCAAGTTAATGCTGGCCACGGTGCTGGAAAACCAACAAGCAAGAAGGTAATATTACATACTTATATTAATCTTGAAAAATTTGCACACTTTTTTGCGATTTTTTACACTGTATTACTAAAATATATAACATTTGTCATTAATTTCAGATCCAAGAATCAGCGGAGATGTTTGCTTTCCTGATTCGCGCATTGAACTTTAAATACCTTGGCTAAAGAAAATGATACCAAACCAAATATTATAGCCCAATGTTGACATATGCTTTAAAGTAGACAATAATTTTCGTTACACAAATGACATCATAAGAAGACTGAACTACTTTCTTCAGTTCTTTCAGGAATTTATTATAAGTATCTGCGTACTTTTCAATTATTTTACCTGCAAAGTTTTTGCAAATAAAGATTGCACTCATTTAATTTGAGAATGTTAAATTGATTTTTTTGGTGTGAAGAGCAAGGCAAAGGTATAATGTTTAATAGGTGAAGATGTAGTATAATAACACAAGAAAACTATCTCCTGTGGTAATTAAATACGCATTTTGCCATGTTTATGATACACTAATCGTACAGGAAGCATACCTTCATTATTATTATTACTAATTACATTGTAATTTTTAATAGAATTTTGCTACAAGCTAAGAAATGGTTGTAGATTCGCACATTTTCATTGATACATTTTCAAGGAATCATAATACATAAGTATAGCAAACCTAAACCTACTTACATCTACAATACATAATAAATAGTTTTCTCTTTAAATATACTGCCACTAAAGGGAGCTCGCCCTTTTGCATATAAGGATGTTATCAGTACTTTCCACGCAACGTTTCCGTGTTAGCAAGTAGGCTGCCTAAAATAGAGCCAATAGAACTGTTCTGTACTAAACCATCTGTACTAAACTAAAGATGACTATTATTATGATGATGTTCCTAAATTATCTACACCTTTCTAAATACGCATTATACACATTTATATTAACACAATGAAAAATAATAAATGTAGGCGATAGGCGAGTCAAATATTTAAAAATAGCTGTTAAATGGATAGGCAATTCCGTCTAAGCACCACTAGAATTAAAAGTTAGTGAAGAATTTCTTCCAAATGCGTTACTGGGCGTTTCCTTTCAATGGGAATCCTTATATTCGTCTTGTTTTTAGATGATAGACTGTATTCGCATGCAAAGGGAAACAAACATAACCTGAACCTCTATAAACTATTCCATTCTATAAAGTAGTATTTTTTTACTTCGCAATACTGTGTATATTTATGTTACTTTTATATTGTATTAGTATATTGTTCGATGTTTGCTGGGCGGAAAGCGTTAATAGTTGAAGTACAGGTAAAGACTCTCTGGAAAATGTTCCAATTTCTTGGAAAAGCCCACCATGAAAGTTGCATAGCTAGAATATAGGTAGATAAGGTACACCTTAAATGAAATACTCATGTTTGTGATCATGTTCTTTATATTAAAATGTCATATAGCCAAGCCAATTTGAGCCAAGATGAGATTAACGCACTGGGGGTAAACTCTGAATATGCAATCTGGGTGTCAATTCCCCTTGCCCTTCACAGGTCAATTTTTTATGCAAATTTTTTTGCAATAACAAATAAAGTTTCGCCTACCCATCCTCGGTCCAGTTAACATATTAGGTAGATTGCATAGAGATAACATTGGGAAAATGCTTTATAAGTGTGATCTGAACAAATAATTGTTCAGACTTGTCTTGAGATTCGGACAAGACGCTACTTTCTAACAAATCTTTAAAATACTAATATCTTTTGGAAAATAAGTTAGATATTCAATATGAAGGCGAAGCTTATATTGATTTGCTCTCTATTTTCTTTAGTTTCTTCGGAATCATTTAAATATCCTGCAGTAAAGCGTCAGGAAAATGTTGTAGACGATTATTACGGAGTCAAGGTTAGTTTGGGTTTGATTTTAAAGAAACATTTATAAAACTTTCTGGTCAAAATGGTTGATTATATACATTTTAATCTTTAACTAGGTTAGCGATCCGTATCGCTGGTTAGAAGAACCAGATTCGAAAGAAGTTCAAAATTTTGTTGAAGAACAGAATAAAGTTTCTATTCAGTATATCCATGGCTCTAATATTAGTATCCAGGATATTGAAAAAGATATAGCAAAAGTTTACGACTACCCAAAATACGAAGTACCTAGAAAATACGGTTCTCGGTATTACTACTTCAGCAACACGGGTCTTCAAAACCAGAAGTACTACATTAAAATATATTATGTAGTAGCGGTTTAAATAATTATAATTGCAAACCTACTTAATTACTTATAACATTTATTAAATTTTTAGCATTCTGTATGTACAAGATTCCCTGGAAGGAGAACCTCGAGTTTTTATTGATCCGAATACACTTTCAAAAGATGGAACAACAGCCATTAGCGATATTAAATGTTCTCCGGATGGGAGTCTTCTGGCTTACGGAGTTACTAAAAGTGGTTCTGATTGGACTACAATTTATATCAGGAATACTACATCAGGGGAAGACTTACCAGAGTCAATAACTGGCCTAAAATATTTCGATATTGCATGGACTAGTAATAGCAAAGCCTTATTTTATGAGGTACAGTATTCCAAGTCAAATTGCTACACAAATATGAATTTTCATCTGTAATTCTAAATCTGGCTTATTACAGAACTTAGAATACATAGAAATGAGAGTTTGGGAATATGATCCATTTACCGGTTGAGATAATTTTGAACTATTAGATATACATTTAAAATACATAGAAAGAGTTATACAATTATAAGACAAAGTGTAGATAATTAATTGATACTAAATTTTGGCAGAGATATCCCGAATTGAATTCTACTAGGACTGAAATCTCAAAAAATATCAACCAAAAGATTTACTACCATCGTATAGGAACTAATCAAACTGAGGATGTTATGGTCGTTGAATTTCCAGAACATCCCGAATACTCCATGTAACAGTTTAACTTTAATTAAGCGTAATGCGCAGAAAATTTGCATTCCCTAGATATTTGATTTAAGAAGATTTCATGACCAAACTATATTCTAGGACTGTGCAAATCTCAGAGGAAGGTAGATATCTCCTCGTTTTTGCAGAAGAAGGTTCCTCCGGGGGAGTTTTGGTTTATTACGTTGATTTGCAACAAGTATCGGAAGTCAAACATGCATTCGTTCCAGTTCCCGTTGTAACTGAATTGTCTAGTAATTATGAGGTAATCGATACAAAAAATATTTTTCGGTAATATTACACTTTTCTTGTGACAATAATTGTGTACATTCCTTTACACGCAGTTTGTTACCAATGATCGCACAATATTTTACTTCAAAACGAATAGAGGGGCTCCTAATTATCGAATTGTAGGAATTGATCTTAATCGACCTGAAGAAAAGTATTGGACCGTTCTTGTACCTGAGCATCCTAAGGATGTTATTCAATTTGTCAAAGCTATAAACAAGTTAGTACTTATTTGTAAGACTAATATTTGAGTTATCTTTTAATTAATTTCTTATAGCATTTAAAACAATATTTTTTGTATAGGGACAAATTAATTGTTGGGTTATTATCGGATGTGAAAGCAAAATTAGAAATTCGTAATCTTGGAAATGGATCTCTTATTACCGAAGTTCCTTTGGAAGTCGGAGCTATCGAATCCTACAGTGGAAGTCGAGACAATACTGAGTTCTTCTTCAAATTCGTTTCCTTCCTAACTCCAGGAATTATTTACAGGATTGATTTAACCAAAGAATATTTGGAGGCTAAGGTTTTCAGGGAAGTTAAAGTTCCAGGATTTGATGCATCTCAATTTGTAACTGAACAAGTATTCTACACTAGTAAAGATGGAACTAAAATACCCATGTTCATCGTGCACAAAAAAGTATTCCTTTTCATTCTCCTTAATAAATCCTTAGCAATTTCATATTTTTGTAAATCTCCAGGAAACCTACATATTAAGAATATCTTTTGTAGGATTACGTTTACGAAGGAAATTCTCCAACTTGGCTTTATGCCTATGGTGGCTTTGCTCAAAGTGTTATACCCAGTTTCAAGTCGGAAAGAATTGTCTTCATCCAAAACTTCAACGGAGTCCTTGCTATCCCCAATTTGAGGGGTGGAGGGTAAACACAAATTTTTTTCTAAGCAATTTAATGATTTCCCTGGAGAATCTGAAGAAATATATCCTAGAAGATAATTTTGCACTACTATAGTATACTTTTAACTTCCCCTTTCTTAGCGAATATGGCAAGAAATGGCACGAAGCAGGATATTTGCTTAATAAGCAAAATGGGTTCGATGATTTTGCATACGCCGCAGAGTACCTGATTGCTCTGAATTATACCAACCCTAGCAAATTGTTTATTCAAGGCGCTTCTAATGGTGGACTACTAATCGGGGCTTCTATTAATCAGCGACCTGAACTTTTCGGGGCTGCAATTGGACAAGTTGGGTAAGTTGAGTAGTGTGCACTTTCGAAAATACGAAAGATATTGGAAATTGGCACATACATATTTCTGTATACGTTTTTCTTCGAAAATAAGCCTGGTACAGAATTACACCAATATTGTTCAGATCTATTAGTATTAAAACGGGTTTCATCAATTTATATCAGTCTGATGGACATGCTCCGCTATCAAAAATTTACCGTTGGCTATTTCTGGTGCTCAGAATACGGGTGCTCTGATGACGGAGATAAATCTCATTTTGAAAACTTGTACAAGTACTCTCCTCTTCATAATGTTCGTATACCTAAAAATGAAAGCGTGCAGTACCCTGCAGTTTTGCTGACAACGGCCGACCACGATGACAGAGTCGTCCCACCGCATTCTTACAAACTCATTTCTGAATTGCAGCACACTATTGGCAGCAATAAAAGACAAGTGAGTTTTTTGCATTCTTTGTTGTATTGATCTACATAGTACTCAGGGCATGATTCCCGTAAGGTTGTACTTACCAGGTATATTCCTAAGTAAGATGTGCTACATGAAAAATCTTTCATTTTACAGACAAACCCCCTTATGATTCGGGTTCAAGTTAATGCTGGCCACGGTGCTGGAAAGCCAACAAGCAAGAAGGTACTTTATACGTATATAGTAGATATTATATTAAATATGAAATAGAACTACCTTTCAAACATAGTGTCAGTATAATTAGCATTTTTATATAGCCATTTACGCTGTTACACATTGTGTTATAAAAATATTGCAACAAATTACCAAAATATATTTTATCCTTTACAGATTCAAGAATTAGCAGAGATGTTCTCTTTCCTGATTCGTGCATTGAACTATAAATACCTGGGCTAAAGCAATCTATATTCCGAATATCTGAATATGGAGCCTACTTAATGAAGCCTAAAACTAAGTTATATTGAAAAATTGAAAGTATAATAAACATTTTCACAGCAATAAAATGTCACATCATCAGAAGACTGAAATAAACAGTTTAAATTTTTCAAGAATTAATAGAATTACTAATTAATGAAGTTTCCATCCTATCTGGTTAGAATTTGGAAGAGATTTATTTTGTTGCTATTAAATATTATGTATTTGGAATTTGTGATATTCAAAGTTTAATTAGCTTGTAAGTAAAGTTCTCAAAAATTACAAAAGAAGCTCACAGTAATTGTTTAGTCATCTTGGTACAGTATTTTAGTAATTTTTCTAGTACACTCTAAAATCCAAATCAAGCACATTGCTAGCAAATGAAAGGATGTCCGTCATTTCTTCCAACTAATACAGAAACATATAAAATATTATCCACTCAGCTATGTATATAAACAAAATCTTCATAAGATATCGTCCCTAACACAACTTAAACGACCAGGTTAAGATTTTCTATTGAAAACTAGGTAGATATTTGAGTATTTCTCATACACAAAAACGTTGTGCTAATAAATATTTATCTCGGATTTTTGCTAATTATTTTGATTAATTATATAAGCGACAATATTTTGATGACTATATTTTATAGAATGTATAAAACAATTTACCATTTTCGAGGTTGGCCTCCCAAAAAAGCGACTGTGACCTGTCCCTTGCTCATATCTCATTAATAATGGATTTAACTGGAAAATGAAAGTTGCAGATAATTTTTAAAAACAGTTGTACTACAATAAAAGTAGGTCTAATGGATTTGTTGAATAGTTTATGGCACCTGTTCAGGATTTGGCCCAATAATATGCTGCAATGTGGCGACATATTTAAGAGAATGCAAAGGAACCACTCTATCATCGTGATCAGAAGACAAGACAAGAACAGAAGGAAATTGGACGGGGATTTTATTTTCATATCCTTCTGGTCTTTGGATATTGTGCAGAGGTGAGTATGAAACTAAATTGTCGCAATCCCTGGAATCTTCCGAACAGCCAAATTCCCCACACCAGAGTCGACCGATTGTAAACTTGTGAAATCGAAGCATATCTAAGATCCTTCAAAATATACATGTATGTATATAATTGTTAGTCTCCATATCATGAAAAATTTTATGCAATAATATAAACTAATCTACAATTACTGCAGGAATTTAGGAATTTATTATGATTATCTCACCCTCGATTAATAATGGCTGCACCAAATAAGTCAGGACGCTGATTAATACACGCAGCCACAAGCGTGGCACCTTGGGAGTGCCCTTCAATTATCAATTTCGAAGGTTTTGTATATTTCTTTTCAATAAGGTAGGATGCTGCGGCTTGCAAATCGTAAATGCAGTTTGTTTTCTTAAGGTGACATCCTGCCTCGTGCCATTTTGTTCCATATTCCCTGTTTACATGGAAAAATTAATGTACCATTTACGGTTTATTTTGAAGAGAAAATGTTTTTTGACATTAAAAATGAAAGATTAACATTTTATTAATTACCCTCCTCCGCGGATATTACACAGGACAACAATCCCATTAAAATGTTTCATGAAAACCATTTTCTCTGCGGAATAGGAAGGAAGTGTACTGAAACCGTATCCTCCATAGGCATATATCCAACAAGGTGTGGCTCCTGTCCCTATTTCTAAATCCTAAACCCCAAAAAGGAATACTATACATTATTTTATTATAATTTAATGCGAATTAAATTTTTCCTTTGAAAGAAGCCAACCTTTTTATGCATTATGAACATAGGAATCTTTGTTTGGTCTTTACTTCGGTAAAATACTTGCTTCACAAGGTAATCGTTAGGATTTATTCCAGGAGCGGAACTTTTTCGGAAAATCTATGTATAGTATAAGTGAATATAAAAAACAATATAAAATGAAATTGTGTAGAGGTATTAAACACTTCCTATTAGTACTTTAGCTTCCCATCCATTAACATTGTCGATTAAACTGATCCGATAAATTCTCTCCGGTATGAAAAATGATTCCAGCTTGAAATAAAATTCTGCTGGAGTTAATCTGTATTCGGATATACTTGCACAATTAAATTTGAACGTTTTTATTCTGGTAGCATCCGAAAGTCTGAAAAGATCTAGACGATGACAACAGTCGTATAAATAGCAACTAAAAACTTTTCCGCTGTAAAAATTTTAATGAAGTAACATTAATTTTTAATATAATATGTCTTAATCCCATTTAATAATAATTTTATAGATAGAAAGATATTCTACTCCTACCCTCCTACAGAGCAAGACCATTCAAGAACATCTTGGGGATGTTCAGGGATAACTGTTTGCCAAACGTGTAGGCTATTCAGATCTGTTTTGGAGACGCAGTAATTTGGAGAACTTCTATTTGTGCGGAAGTAGTAGGTGGTCCCTTCATTGAAAATGAGCTAAAAATGGAAAAAATTATTATTTAATAAGAAACTAATGCATATAGATCATAGAAAACTATTTGTGTGGACTAAATTACTAAATACATTATAGTTATGAGTAAATCCTCTAGTTAAAGGTGTCATCATAAGTTGTGATGGTAGAAGATCCTCATCATCTTTAAAAATATATTCCAACTTTGCTAAGTAGAGCATTTTATTTTGATCCGGCTCTTGTCTCAAAGATATTAATATGTAATTCCCACAAGTTGTGATTTTAACATCTCTGTTAATTCCAAATAAACATTATATTTACATATTTACCTATTTACAAAGAAGCGCTTTAAAACTAAAATATTTATTTACATTAAAGCATAAGGATAGTCAGGGAATTCGGCAACGAGAAGATCTTCTGACTGAAATGTGCCCATTTTATGAAAATACAATTTGTGATTTATGTTTGGTATCGTCTCTGTCCCATCAAGCTTTCCTTCGTTCATAAATCGCTGGACAAAATATTAAATAATATTGAGAAATATGTTAAAGCCTGGAAGAATCTAATAGCCTACTTCTTAATATTTATTCTATTTATTACGCTATAAAATATCCCTGAAGGATTTCCATTATTCCAACAAATTGTACTCAAATTAACTCCCGTCAAGATATCGGGCAAGTCTTTCCCGTCTGTATCCTTAAAACGAACTGTCAGCCAATCGGATCCAAATTTTGAGATAGCATAGGCGACAATTTTGCCATTTACAGCATAATGGTTTATGGAGATGCTACCATCCGGAGCAAGATCCTTAGGATCGATAAGTTTCTTATAATCATCTAAAATGTGATCCTTTACGTAGAGAACTCTAGAGATAATGCAAAAACGTAATAGGAAATTGTAAAAATGTGTAATCATTTTTAGGATGTACAAATACCTGTGGTTTTCAAGACCGTCATTTTTGTAGTATCCTTGCAAGCGCCCAAAACTATAAGGACATGAATTCTTTGGGAAATCGAAAAGATTTTGAACACGGGTCTGAATCTCTTTGAATTTTGTACATCTTTTGAAGTACTTTCTAGATAAATGGTCCTCCTCGGTTATAAATTGCTGAACTTCGGTTTTCCCTAGAGTTTCTAGCCAACGGTAGGGATCTACTATCTGAAAATTTTATAACAATAGAAGATGTGAAAAATGAGATGAATTTTGCATGAAAATTATGTAACATTTTGCATGAATTTTTTATACTCTTCGTCCACCGTAGCTCTCTACGACTGTCTCATCTCTTCTTGCTTTAGGATAATTCGGTTTTATATCCGAAGGACCTACTTTCTTAAAAAGTTCCGTCATATTTCCTACTTTTCAATTTAGATTATGTCCTTAGAAGGACAAACTGCATGTAAATATGTACAAATGTAAGGTTTATGCATGTCAAAGATAAAAAATGCTCCTTGGCAAACTATAGCAACGAAGTATTGCAAAATCCTCAATAAAAAAAAAGTCAATAAAAGGGCAGAGGAAATCGAAAAATTCATTCATTCTGCTGTTCCACTCATCCCGGAGGGTGGCAATTTTCTTCAAGTTAATTTTCTAACAGTTCGAAAGCATATTTTCTCCTTTCCTCGTTCCTTGCTCAAGAATTCGGACAAAGAAGTTCCCGTGATGGCCAAAACCAACGAAAAGAAGTCGAAGAAGGTCAGGAAAGTGAATAGACTGATCCCGCAAAAGCCCAAGCGAGCAAATAACGCTTTTGGTGCTTTCCTGAAGGAATACTGGCCTTCTATTGCTCCGGAAGATAGGGTAAGGTCATAGAAATTATGAAAATAATATAAAATTCGTGCAGCAGGATTGCTGCGCCTCGGTATCGGGGCGGCTTTTTATTTCATTTATTTTTGTAGTAAGAGGTATCTTCGGTTACCTAGGTATATTACATCATGATTATATTATTTACATTATGTACATATTTACAGAATCGTTCTTCAATGAAAGCTGCCGCAAACCGATGGGCGAAATTGACCAAAGCGCAAAAGGACAAATACTACCGGAAAGTCCAGGCAGACCAAATTCGTTATGCAAAAGAGATGCAATCGTGGAAAGACAAACGGTCCTTTTTTACGCGACCACCAACAGCATTCGCGCTGTTTGTCAAAGATACGTACGAGGTATGTATACAATTAGTATTTTACAATTAATATTGTAAATATGGAATAAGCTACTTTTAGAATACAGTATTTTCCAAAAACTGTATATATGTACATAAAATGTCCCTTTTCTCTTTCGCAGCGTGAACGAAACAATAAACGGACCATAGGGGAGATGGGGAAGATGGCAGCCAAAGAATGGCATGCTTTGTCTGCCGCCAGGAAAACCGCATACGAAGAACGTGCGAACCGGTGTAAGAGAAATTACCAGGTTTCCATTCGTGACTACGTCTCTGGACACCCAGTGAGTCTTTTAATTTAATTTAATTTATATTTGCAACATGCATTCTACTGATAGATAATACTTGTAAATATTTTCTTGTTTTTTTTAATTTTTTAATTTTTTCATTCAATTTAGGTGGACTTTGGCAGGAAATTGGATACCATGGAGGAGTATGTATCCCATGAAGCTACAGATGAAGACGCTCAGGATAGTGAGATGGACGAGGATGAGGGAGAATGGTCGGATGAGGAGTTTGACGAAGACTGAAAGAGTTAAATGTGAATATGTAAACTCTTCATAATAATACATATATACATAATATATTACACAATTCTAGTTGTTTTATTTATACATTACACTCAATTCAATTCAATTTACATAATATAGTATATAGTCCGTTGCACGTTTGTGCAACGGACTATATACTATATTATGTAAATTGAATTGAATGTTCAAATATACTCATAATTGAAATTGGAAATAAAGGCCAATTAAGCTGTAAATATGTAAATAGATTGTGAAAGTCGAGATATTTATTTTTTACATTTTGTTTTCAATCAATGCATCTTGAATATCGAGGCTGACGATGACACCCCATTGCATGACCGACTTTTTCTTCGCCTAGATTTGCTTTTTCTATATTTTCTTACTTAGCTCTGGCATGTAATGTAGGGTTTTTAAATGAAAAACAGACATACTCGTTTAATATGTAAATAATGTAGATTAGTGGAGTATTTACATAAAAATCATGATCAACAAAGCCCTAGACATAAATTATTACACAAATAAATTCAGGTTGAGTTGTTGAATCTTGAGTCCAGCAGAATCTCATCTCTTTTATTGGATTTGCTTGGACTTGGACTCGTTGCTTTGTGTTTCGCTTCATCTTCTGATCTGAGGATGAGACAGGACAACAGGCCAGGCCACGCCAGGCTTTATTTGTTAGTAAAGATCACAGTGAGTGAACTACTGAAAGCCCAAAACCAGTTTCTTCTGTTCACTGACCCCGAAGTTGAAGAACTTGTACCACTTGTACATTTATCTTCATACAACATCAACAACCTAACAACCTACAATACAATCTTTCCATAGCTCTTCTCTTCCAACAGAAGAAAATATACCATATTTCCTAAAATAACTCCCCCACAATTTAGTTATCAAATAAATTATTATTTATGCACTTCAAATGAGAATTTAGAATTTTGGTGCAATTGAACAGTCAAATCGGAAATAAAATGTAAAATAATTCGAATTAACCAAGTTTAATTCGAACTAACTTTAAATCGGTTAATTGATTTGAATATTCATAAAGTAGAATGTACGCTTTTCATTATATTACATAAGAAGCCATGAGGTTTTAAAGGTCTCGTGTTTAAAATTGAAAACTACGGTATGTAAGGTAAGTAAAGTACCTAATACCTTGTTAATCTACTTACTGGACTGGATTACTTAGATTCGAACGCAGATATCTATATCCAATTTTTTTCTTTAAAATAAGCTTAGGCACAAGTTGAAATAGAGGAGAGCTTTGTCCGAAGAGACAGTTCACATCTTTCCTTTGCCAGCGTCGCTAGCACTGGATTCGATTGCAGGATCCACAATCATTTCATTCGCGAAATATTTAATACACCTTTGAATAGTTTCCTAACTTAAAATGTTTTCCTTAAGGGTTGGCATTTTCATAGCCTTGGCTATCTTTAGTTTTACGGACTCTGCGAAACCAATTCGGAAACAAAATAGACAAGAACAGACTAAATATCCATATCCCAATGTCCGAAGAGACGAATTCGTCGTGGATGATTACTTTGGAACAAGTGTAAGAACCTATTCTTTCTATCCTGGCCTGGCCTGGAAATCCTAATAGTATAATATACTTAATAAGTTTATTTAAATCATTCTCCATTTCCATATTTATAGTTGTATGAAAATTGTGTGCGTGTATATTGTATACATTTGTGTGTATGTATCAATAATTAATTAGGTTGCAGACCCCTACAGATGGTTGGAAGATATAAGCACAAATGAAGTCAGAGATTTCATTGACAATCAAAACAACGTTACTTATACATATTTAGCAGAGGAGAAGAAAGCTAGAAGTGAAGTCAGAAGGAGACTCGTAGAAATACAAACTGCACCGAAATTCGAGCTCCCTTTTAAACGTGGAAATCGTTATGTCTACTTCGCAATTGAACAAGGACAGTAAGTTAATCCATGATTTTACTTTACAAATTCCACATTTAAGTAGACTATACGTACAGTTTTCATTTATACACTTGCATATTAATATTCATTAGAAATAAGGTTAATTGCAATTAGGATTAAGAAAATCCATAAGATTTTAATGCAAATTGCCTCCTAGAAATGAAAATCTAATTATGAATTAAGTAAATAATAGAGAATTATTAGCTAACCGGTATGTAATGCAATTTAGATTGAATTAAAGCGTGTACATTATTTGCACTCAGAAGACATAACAAGTACAATACACTTACCACTCGCTGGCACTGCACTGACGTAAGTAAGAGCATTAAATCTCAAGATTGTGGCAGAAGGAAACCAGTATTACCAGCATAGCACAAGCACTAGCCTAATTGCATCTTAGATTTAACTACATTGGTCACACGCGCATACAGACTTTTCACTATATATTTCACTATAGTAAAACTAGAAGAAAACCGACAGGACAATAATAAAAATTATTTTACATGCCTTGTAGTATATACATAGTTATAAGATGCATGAAATTTGAAACCCTATTTTCGACTACCATTTAGATACATAGGGGAAAATTATTTTTAATGTAATATAACTAATGTAATTTGATATGGTTCTTTAGACGAAATTTGTATGTGCAAGAAGGAAGAGAAGGGAAACCCCGTTTATTGCTCGATTCAACAAAATTTAACACAGAACCGGGATATAATAGTGTTTCCCCTGATGGAGAACTTATGGCCTACCAGCTAATTGCCTTAGGAGCTAAGAACAGCATTCGCCATGCCAGTCCCAAATATAATCTTCATATCAGAAGCATTACAACGAATGAAGATTTCAAAGAAGTTTTGACAGTCATTGGTTTCCCGAAATTAATATGGACGAGAGATAGCAAAGGATTCTTCTATGTGGTACGTATGAATTGGCTTAGCAGATTTTACAATACAAAATAAAGTTCAGTTTCCTAAACATTATTTTACACTGTATTTATGTATAAAATGTATATTTATTCCTGCAATAAGGTTTTTGTAGATACGATGTAAATAATGTAGATTTTCTTTTAGTTTTGCATAATGCTACTTCATTAATGCTAATAATACAGATCTGTAAAAACATAAATGAGCAAAATGTTGTATAGTACAGTAATGCATTTTAATTTCCGAAATTATTAACGTAATTAAAAGATGAATGACTTTTATTGACATGACACAGAAACCAGGAGTAGTGACAAAGAGCGCAGAAGAAGGAGGACCTCCACCAAATGATAAACTTTATTATCATAAAATGGGAACTAGTCAAAAAGAAGATGCACTTGTTCTGAGTTTCATCGAGAATCCATTCCTTTACACCAGGTGAGTCATAGTGTAATACCAAGAATTATTGACAAGTTTTCCTAGCTCATATTTTATTGCCACTTTACATTCGCACGAGAGTATTAACATTCACATAAATAAAAGCTGACCTGATTCTTAGCAATATTGTTGTCACTGATGACGGAGAATACTTTGTGACGACCCCATACGGTGTACCCATTGATGATGAAGATATATCCTTCTTTGTTGCCAAGCTAGAAAGAGATGACGAGGGAGGTATTGACGCCCAATTGAATATCAAACCTGTTATTACCAACTCAAACTTTACTCGATTGGTAAATTGTTTTTGATTTGAGACTAAAAAATCTTTCGTTTATGTTTGTGTTTACAACAACCCTAAAGGAATATGTAATGAGTTAAGGTACCTTAATGCATGAATATTGTACATTTATTATAGGAATATATCACAAACGACGAAACTACATTTTACTTTGTCACCGATTGTGACGCCCCAACTAGCAGAATCGTAGCTATTCCTTTGAAGACACCTGGATTAGTAAATTGGACAACAATTGTCCCTGCACATCCCCAATATCATTTGGAAACTGTTGATGTCGTCAACAGGTTATTATAGACATTTTCTCTGAATTTTTGTAAAATAATGTGAGAAGTTGGAAATTTTCTTAAATCCTATTTGAATTTTTCCCAATAGAGACAAAATTGCTATTCGATATTCCAACCCTGAGAATCCTGGTGCTGGATTAGCTAAAGTCGAATTACGTTATATTACAAATGGATCATTAGTTAGAGAGTTCCCTATCGAAGATGGTGAAGATTTGACATTGACCGGATCAAAATATGATAGCGAAGTCGTTTTTAGATCACGGAGATTGGTTGCTCTTCCAGAAATCTATACTCTTGATGTTAGGACTCCTACTTCAGAAATTGAGGTTAGAATTGTAAAAATTAGGTACATTTTGCTGATTTTCTTTGCAAATCTCCTTTACATGAAAGAATTGTTGCTTTTTGTAACAGATCCTCAAGAGAATCGAGCTAGCTAACTACGATCCTACCCGATTCACCGTGACTCGTGTAAATTTCACCGGTTTCAATAGTACTGTTCGTGTTCTGTACATTTTACACCCAATTGTAAGTAAATAAATCTTATTATCTACTACTTTATACATATATACAAAATTACATTCATACAAAAAATCGTTTTTAGGATTTGAAACGTACTGGAGAAACGCCAGCAATTCTTGTTGATGATGATTTCTTCGACCCTAACGGTTTGTATCTCACTTTCTTGAAAGGATTTAATGGAATCATTGCCGTTCCCTTCTTAGGAACTCCAAGGTAGATATTATTTGATGATTTTATGAAAATTGATTTCAGAAGATTTTCTAGGTAAACCATAGGAAGTAAAAAATGTAGGTATATTATATGCTGCAATTTTTGTTTTCAGAGAGGTTTTGTCCACATCTTCCCTTGACGATTTTATCGCAGCAAGCGAGTATCTAGTTGCAAACAATTACACAAGACCTTCTCGTTTAATTTTGAGAAGACCAGGACCAGGAGGATTGTACTCTGCAGCCGCTATCAATAGACGCCCAGATCTCTTTGGGGCAGTTATTCCCGAATTTGTGTAAGAATTCCTATTACCATTTACTTAATGTTTCCAGCACATACAGTAACTTTAAATTATACTTTTCCTATTCTAACAGAGACTTTGATTTGCTCCGCTATCACAAATACAAGGGACGTCCAATTTGGCATTCCGAATTCGGAACTTCAGATGTGAAGCTTAATTATGAAACCATTAGCAAAATATCTCCTCTACATAATATCAGAGTCCCTACAGATGCCAACGTTCAATATCCAGCTGTCCTTGTGACCATGGCTAAAGATAAATGGTACCCTGCCCAACATTCTTATAAATACATTTCGACATTGCAGCACACTATTGGATTGACACCTCGCCAGGTATTTATGCCATATTATATGGACATGCTTACAAATTATTGCAAAAATACTATTTTGCATTTAGCTACCAATAATTTTCATTGTCATTACAATAAACTTAATTTCTTATATTTTTAGACAAATCCATTAATGCTCCGTGTTGGGGATGACACTCACCCTTCAAATCCTGACAGAATCTCAAATTTGGTAATTACATAGCCCAATATAATATATACTAATAATGAATACTTGCATGCAATTCTGTAATGCACATATGTAAAACATAATAATTTGGTTTTACACAGATCGACAAAGAAGCAGATGTATTTGGATTTTTGCTTCGTGCCATGAATCTCAAGCTTCAGTGATTTTTCAAAACCGGACTCTTATTTATTATACCACCAGGACCAGACCACCTAGACTCAAGACCATAATATGAAACAATGATTATTAATTACCTATTTATTATGACCTGACTGTTCTAACGTAATTTCTACTTATGCCTTATGGACCTTAATCCAATTGCTTGTATTATACCTAACGTGATTGAAGGAATACTCAAAAATTCCTAAGATGCATGCATTTATTAAAATCTGTACTGTACTCCATATTCCATACTTACTATATGCAGGTACCATTAAATATCAAATATCTGTAGTATATGTACCTTTCCAATGTTCTGAAAATGGTTATTCATTGTTTCAAGACTCAATTTTACTTTATTCAGAAATAAACACATGGTACATACTTAATATTACAATATTGCAACTGTTTTATGAAATTAATTCGTCCACAGCAATATGTATTATTATTCTATTTATTATTTACAGTAGTTGGATAATATTCAGTGCAGATTCTTGCATTTAGTTAACGCAAGGTCTCTCATTGAAAATCTAAAAGAAAGTAAATTGTAATTCATAGACAAGTACTTAGGTATATATCTTCAGCTTGTAATAATATAATATTATAGTGTTAGTTATTGTGAAAATTTCACACCTTGATTTGGGAAATACATGACCCACCCAGACGGTGAGGTAGATGCTCAGGTGGAACAATTTGATGGAGCTCGGTCATCCATTCAGATGAATTTGATGAAATTCTGAGTTTGCTTAATGTATGGGAGCTGAGTATAGGTTTGATCAAATTGAAGAGCAAATTAAACAATCTTGGAGCTATAAATAATAATACAATAATTTAGCTTAATCTTTACCTTATAGATCCATCATTCGTTATTTTAGGTATTTTGGGAGGATAAAGATTTAATTCATCATTACCATCGATTACAAGTCCATGAAACATGACCTCCGGAAAATTCTTCTCGAAAATTTGCAATGTTTCCATAATGGCACTCCAAGCTGTTAAGCAAAATGTATATTAAAAGCGTAATTTCAGCATTTTAAAAGTATGTAGACCAATTTAAAATGTTATGCGGGTACATTCCACCCAAATTCTGGCAAACCCCTAGCAAATGAACAATAATGTACTAACAGGCATTTCTATATCTAATGCTAAAACGGGCAATGTACAGCCAGATATTCTTAGTAATAATTCAAATTGTAACCTTTTCACAATCATATTTAACTATTTGCTGGCATTTGCTTAA
>JAQFYC010002621.1:0-24586 GCA_034694165.1 Tomocerus mixtus | reverse complement strand
CGCGGGAGGGAGGCAAATTGGGACGGAATCTCGTTCTCGTTACGCCCACTTGACGGACTTTGAGTTCCTGAAACAATTAAAATGTATTCCTTAAGTCTTTATAACATTCCTCAAATCTATAAAATTTTCTCTATTAACTTTTTTCATACATTTTGATACTACAGTGGCTTTATATGCCAAAAAGATAGCAATTTTACGTATTTACAAGTACTTTATAGCGACAGTTTATTATTTATCAAAATAAAATACAATTTTATATTCCAACAAATATTAGATACATCGATTGTATAATGTTCATACAAATGTTATTATCTAATATCTACCCGAATCTGCGTTTAAGAACCAGAAGTTAGGCTATCGTATGGAAGATAACATTAATGCAAAATATGTATAAACCTAGTTAACTTGGTTTGATATTTTGTCATACATTTTCGTTGCAAAATAACACTATCAATAGAAAATGGTGTAAATACGTTCTTTAGTAAGTAACAGTAAAATGATATGCTCTATGTACGTGTCAAGTTTGTATTAAGTACGTCAATGGATTTTTATCTCACTTTTTTGAGCTAGAATTTTTAACCCATTTGTTTCTAATTTCTAAGTATGTAAGTATTCTACGAAAGCTTTGATTTCAAATTACTAAGCATAATCAACCTAATTTAGCATGTGCATAATAATAGCTTACCACTGTGACTATTTGTATTAGGAGATTGGCACGGGCTGTCAATTTCTGATTGAGAATTTTGTGAGTGTTGCGAGGAATTTGTTTGGGACTGCGACTCATCCAACTCGTTTTTGAGCTGGTCGACGCCAGGACTTTTGGCCGCCGAGTCGCTCCGTTGTGGTTCAGGAGCCAGCGTAGCACCGAGATGAACAATTGCAAAAATAAAGTTAACACACCACACACAGCGAATTAATTAGTGCCAGTGCAAATGTTTGCCAAAAACCGAGTACGGCATTTTGTCACCATATAAAATACTGTGCAAGTTTTACTGCAAATTATTTGGCAAACTAAAATTTTTCCGAGAAACACCTTTTGAGATTCTCTGTCTTCAAAATAAAAGTGTATGTAACTATTTGTGACTATAATATTATTTAATTAAGTTGAACTTTTGTATTATTCAATCGACCACGTTCTCAATTCAAATTAATCTCATTGCACTTAACTGGGTAGTTGACTTGATATCTTTATATGAAGTATAATCATGTCAGTGTATCGTAAAAATGAATATTTCTCATCCCACGATAACGAGTTATTGTTCTTTTTAATATAATTTATACGCTGAACTGTTTTCTAAACTTTTTTAATTTCCAAGTTTGAATTTTCACAAGGAACTTTGTTAATCACCTGCAATTTGTGTAATTAGCAGTACAAGTGTAATAATGAGTGCAACCCGGGCAGGGGGAAAGTTGAGATTAGAATTTGCCCGTTTATTTGTTGTGTTGTGTATGTATCAATGTTTTGATTTGTTCAGCTCTTTCTATAAACTGAGCACAAACACAAGAGAACAGCAGTGAAGTCAGTTGAGTTATGTAATGTAGCCTTAGCAGAGTTGCTCCTGGTCTGGCGAAGGTACGTGTTTCTTGGTGTACTATCGTTTGCGTATTGTTATGGATCCGTGGAGTGATAGTCTATGCATACCCGGTAGTGAGTGTGAGTGAGCCTTCGCCTGCTTGCTCTGGCTTCTTCCTCTTCACTCTTTCAGCCGAGTGTTTGTCCTCCTGTTGTCCTCCTCCTCCTCTAACTACTAAATAGCTAACTAAAGTATCCTTCTATCTATAGTCTACTACATACACTCACATTACATAAATATTATATTAGTCCATATAAATATGTAGTACTATAATGTAAGTAAGTAACCAAATGTAGCTAAACTGATCTCTGTATATTATGCCAGTCCATATATTACACTACACACAGTTAAACACGTAATGTTACATTAGAGAAGATCATATTTCTAAAACTCTATAGAATAGAATACACACACGTGACTCTCTTCTCATTTTGTGATAGTTTGTTATTGTGGGACTATCCTATAGCTGTTATTTATTTAATTTTACGTTAAGGCAGGCAGATGACGAAGAAGGGAAGGAAGGGGGCGACTTGTGATCAAGCCAAGGGATCAAATAAACAAGAGTCGTCTCCTATGTATTCCTAAATAGTATCTATCTCTATTGCGATCTATCTTGATGGTGATGATGATGATGTTGATGATGCCTGAATTGAACTGGGATAACATTTATTATGTCTGAATACACAATACACACTTATTACACACCACAAGCCCAATCTAATACATTTCTGTGTATCAATGCGTGTTTAGTGGAGAAAGAAAGAGGAGAGGCTAACAAACAGAGCACTACATATACTAGCAATGTAATAATATTGAAGTGAAGGTAGATAAATATGTAAAGGTGTACGTAGGAAGGGTACCCATTTATTTGTACAGATATCTGTATATGGGCAATATTCTTGTATGTAAGTAAGTGAGTAGTTTTGTACGGGTATCCCTGTACTTGTACTGTACAATGTTTAGTAAAGGTAGGTGTAATGTAGGTAGTGGGTAGTAGGTAGTAGGTTGTGTGTGTAGACAGAAAGAGGATGAACGTAAAAGAACTGACCAAATAAAACAGATAGATACTCAAACCAGGCAAAAGCTGGTTTGGCTTCCTTTGCTTCTGCTCTGGTTTCCTCTGCATTAAGGTACTTGTATTGTATGCCTGGATATGAATGCATATCTGTAAAAGTGCTTACGTAGATCTAGATACATCGCACTTGGTATTACGTTGGGTTTTGGGACTTTGTATGTATGTGTCTGTGTATGGGATATGTATTTATGTAAGTAGTTAATATCGTAGTACATATCTACATCTAGATTGACTGTTGTGAGTGTGAGAATATAAGGTCTAAGTAATAATAATGGTATCCAGGTACTTATAGCTTACTACTTAGGTAAGTAAGTACTTATATAATCCCAAATAGTTGCAGTATGCAGTAGTAGTGTTAAGTAGCGTATGTATGTATGTGTGTAGGGGGTAAGTAAATGTAGAGATAGATGTACATACATAGAGTAAGTGAGTAGAGTAGTAAATATAGAAAAGGGAGGATTAGTAAGTAGGAGTGGAGATGGAGGAGAGAGAGTGAGGAATCTGGCTATTAAGATTGGTTGTCTTGGGTGGAGTCGGAGGAGCGGGGCTGTGAGATGATAGCCGTGTCACTGGCCACCTAATCAAGGCTATCGGCGCACCGGAGTCGTTGATAGCCCACGAAGAACCCGCCGCCACGGGAGCACCGCCTCGATACCCGCTTCCCCATGGCAACTCTCTCCCTATCATGCCCTCCCCTCCCTGCCAATGAACAAAGGGAATCCCTTTCACATCTCTCTACTACTCGCATGTACTACTGTAAACTGTAAACTGTACATACCTCTCTACACTACTACTGCATACACTACTGAAACCCATTCCTCGTTTTAACACATACTTGCTGCTACCAGACCACATACATAATACTTAACTCTACTCTAATGCTATCCTGCTCAGACTGCAGTCTAAGTCTCTTCTATGCTAAAGCTGACGATGAATTTCTTCTTAACTTGTAATACTTCTTTCTCCACACTCTTTCACACACACCAGACCATACCATACCACACAAAGATCTCTCTCATCCTTTACTCATCTTCTGCTTACTTGTTTTGTCACACTTATGTTGTACATAGAATATTACTCACATTTGTGGTAGGTTACGCTTGTCTCGATGGCATTTGTCTCCCTGCCTTCTACTTCTACACGATCTTTACCGCCATATATGCATGTAGCTATAATTTTATAAAGAAAGGCAATCTTTGTAGTTGTATAACACTTATAAAGCTTAATGTATAGAATTATAATAGATATGTGGTGGACAAGAAGAACAATCCGCAAGTGTAATAAAATTTAATAATATTTTTAACCAGTTTACATTTAAGTTGTTTTTGGAATTTATGCAGTTAAGACTCTTTTCTATCTTCGTAGTCTGTATTTGGGTCGAAACTCCACCTCAATTTGTATAATTATTGTATTTTTTTTTATTTCGATTGTTGGGGAAACATTATTTTAATTCCTTTAGTATAACGACATTTCACAATTCATCTGAAGCAATATATTTTCTTTACTTTAGCATTAAATAGATATCCTGTTGATAACATTCATAGAACAACATGCCAATGTGTGTGATAGTAAAGTAGTAAGGTGGTTTTTCCAAGCTTAACTGCTTTTGCCATTTCGTCCTTCTTTCCTTGTTTTGGGTTTTGGATCGGAGTTCCTTAACATAATTAATTAGTAACACATATTATACATAATCGTATTAATTTAGTAGAAAGTGTCTGCAAATTATTTAGCTGCCAAATATCCTAAAATAATGATCATATAAATTATGTAATGTAAAATATTCTTTCAACATAATAAAGATAAAAATTCACAACTTATTATCTCCTTTATAATTTTCTCATAATCATTATTGCATAGTAGTATGTAAATAGTGTAAACTTCCGTACAAATTATGTCGACATAAGTATAAAAGTCTTTCCGCCTGCGACACATATAGTATGTACAGATATCCAGCTTCAATTGACTCGTCTGCTTTACTTTCCTCTGACTTACTTGACATATGCCCAGCCACATAATCTTCTTCTAGTACATCCCTCCTCCTTTTTCACTTCCCTTTTTGCTATTCTCTTTTGAGGGCATTACAGAGGAAAGCAAAAGAAGCCAGGGCAAGCCACAGTCGTTTGATTTACTTTGTCTGACTTAAACTGAATTCTGTGCTACTACAATATATAGATCCTCTTTACACATCTCATCTTCCTCGTTCATATAAGATACTTCACTGCAGAATAGGAAACCAAAGACCAAGCTACGGATTGAAATCTCATCCTTACACTGCTTTACTTATCTTCATCTCCTAATCTCTCCATTATTTTTCTTGTCCAAATGTATTTAGGCACCTTCTCTTGTTTTCCAATAACAGTCCTCGTCCCGTGTCTTCTTTCCTCTCTCTTTCCAACAATACTTTACAGATCTGATGTCTGGTAAACAAAATGCGAGACTACATCTTATACCTACTAAATCTATCACATTATTCATTATATATATACATAAATAGTTAAACTGCATTCATTATTCCATTATACAACTCCATACATGCGTCAAATCAAAATACAAAAGAGCAGCATTATGATTATGAGCTTATGAGATGACTGCTCCTTTTTTGCCTCAATAACAATATTACACATTTAAGCCCCAATATTGTGTTATGTTTTCACATTGTGTTTATTATTTGTCTATTTCCTTTGTCCGTTTGTCTATTTAGTTACTTACTTACCACCTTTGGTAATTACTACCTTTATTCTGCACTACTTACCACTGCCACTAATAGTAATAAGGGTCATAATATACTATTGTGCTATTATTGCACTCTTATATCTTTCATATACAAGATTTACTATTTACAATTAAATAGCTACTAAATAAGTAGGTAATTGTTTGTTTTCTGTAAACCCCCATTTTATTTATATTAATGGTACATTTTCATCTCTTTCTATGTATATTTCACTATTTTACTAAATACAAAATTGACTCCCTAAATAGTTTTAAAAACATTTTTTTAAAACTACACATCTAATGCATGTAATTTGGCATTTGGAAAAAGCAAATATGGCAAATGTACCTGCAAACATTTTAAACATAATAATCTTGTCACATTAAAATTAACTGGATATAAGTAAGTAGTTAACTTATGGCAATTCATCTTTCCCTAGTTATAGTGAATATATTTTCAGCAATACGAATGTAGAATCCTTCCGCTTTGGATTTGGGTGTTTGACTGAAATAGATTGGACAGCTTCTGCTCGTCAGTAACTCAACACATTTTTCATGTCAGTATTGGGAACATCTCAAGTGTGTACATTCTTACTTATCGTTAGGTAGACTGTAGCTATTGTAATGTAACTTTATATCAATTTGTGAGCAGGAGATCCAACCTTATCCGTAAAGAAGACAGAAGAATACTGAGGAGGAGAAGATAACTTTTGCTTGGTTGCTCCTTTAGCTTTCTTATAGAGAAGATCAGAAGAAAGCACGCATGTATATGTACATGTATTATGTCCTATAGTCTATAAAGTTTCGTACATATTGTCATGTCATCATCATCTCTTGCAATATAATACTTATAAGTACAGATATTCACCTCACTTCAATCAATACAACCCATCGATTTTTTACAATGGAAACAGAAAGGAATCGGATTCCTTCTTCAGAGCGAGAATGTTTATACAGCAGACTGCAGCAGCAGAGTGAATTTACTTATGTACCTTCTCAGCCTACTACAATATATAGGTATGTGTGCATATGATCTCTATGTGTTTATATAGATCACTCTGTTTTCTAATATCTATACTGAAATATTAGATTGGATAGAATTTGACATGCATACATATGTATTTGTGTGTATGTACATAAAATATGTATCCCTGCCTGCCTTAGCAAACACGAAAAATAAAATGTTGCTCAAAGCCAAGTAAAGAAAGGAGTGCTGAGCTGTGCTGGATATAAAACCCATTGTGTTTGTGCAAAAGCATAGCGTTACTAACATGAATGTAGTACATAATAGATTCTTCTACAGCACAATACTAAAGAAAAGCACCTACCCTTTATACCCTAATCTAATGCAATTCTAATGTAACAAATAATAAATGCCTATATAAATATAATTTAATCGAATTCAACAGAAGGAAGGGGCAGATTATTGGTATGATGAAATGTACAATATGTGTTGTAGCGAAATGGGAAACCATTAGCAATAGTTACAATCCCTAGTAGATGTCATAATTTTCAACACTGTGCCTAATAACATCTTTAGTGTGTTGAACGGTTAAAACTTTAAGTAAATTGCATTTTTTATAGATTGTGATGCGGAGGATTTCTTTTGCATTCTACATTAAGTTTAAATTAAATTAAATATTTAACAAACATTCAAAAATTTTGATATAACTAGGCAAGATAGCTATTGCCGGGATATTCACTAATCCTGTAACATTCGAATATAATATAGAATTACTACTTGCATGTAAAATGTAAAGGTAAACCTTAATATATACGTTTCTATCTTATTGTAAGAGTAATTTGTGGCTAATGCATGGTCCTACACATTTTATTATACGTGTAGCATTATTTACGATATTTACTGGCTTATCCCTTATTAATCCTTTTATCCTATTAATCTTGTGTCCATTCCGTGAGGAGAGACTTAGGTTAGCCGTATTAGCTTTGTTGTTGTACTCTATTAGTCTCAACTCAACTTGTGAATTGAATTGTATTGTTTCTTTGTGTTGAATTATTTGTACCTATTTAGGCATGTACATTATTACTTTGTGGTTTGGCTTTGACTGGACTTCAAGCTAAAGGCATTGTTGACGGAGACTATCTTTCTTTTCTATGTAAGTAGGAGAGTTCAGTTCACTCAGACAATACATAGCAAAAAATGAGTAGGTGTGTTGTAAAGTGTATGCATTATCAGTACCATTACTAATTGGATTGAATTCGTGGAAAACAAGTCACGTTTTCATTTTTGCCATTGAATATTTACAGGGAGCAATTAATTAGCTCAAGTTTATGTAGCAGGCAAGCTAGTCAGTTCGCCTGTATCTCAATGTATCCAATCTCACTCCATTTCCACGATATTTTAAATGTGTCTCTGTATAGTAGAGTTCAATTTTATTACTTTAGCTTTAGCTCTGCAGGAATTGTTATTGTTGAAATCTTATTAAGATGGTAGAATGGTAGAATTAGGAGAAGTTCGTACCGTACTGCACGAACAGCTCAATTCAAATCTATGGAGATACAAGCGATTCTGAAATGCAATGCCCTTCCTCTACAAATATAGTAGTAATTCAGATTAATACTATTGTATAGTGAGTTAAAGAATTAGGTGCACAAATATAATATTTAGTTGTAATATACTATGGCTTAGTTACTGTAGTAAAAGAATAAAAGAAGCATTGCTACTTTTGATCCAACATAACAGATAGATTGAGGCTGAATTAATTAGGAAAGTGTAATTGCTTGCTAAAGTCTTGCTCTCTTTTCCCATTCCCATTGTCCCACCATGTTCAATTGATTGATCTCCATTTTAAAGTTGACAGATCTGTGCATGAATACTTATTGTTATTATTTAGATTAGTTCTCTATATGCCTGCCTATAGGTATATGCAATATAATTAACAATACAGCATGTATCGTAGAAAATCACGACCCTGACTTTTATGGTTTTAATATAGTATTTAGATGCACACTAATACAGTCGTCAGTTATACAGTTTTTATATCGACGATTGCGATTTGCAAAATTTCCACGATAGGTCTTTTGCTCAATTCCATACTTGTTCCTTGCAATGGCTAGAATTTCCATGATTTTTTCACAAAAAGAGAGAAACTAAAGCTAACTTTCCTAAACAAATATTTTTTTAAAAACTTTTACATGCATTTTTGAAGCTGTGCATTATCGCTTATTTAAAAGTAGTCTCTGTGTAACATATAAGTGTGACTTATCCAAAATATTTATGTAAGTATACGTATTGTGTAATTATATTTGAATATACATATAGTAAGTATGTATATCATTTTGTTGAAGTTTGAGTGTTAAAAGGAGAAGTCATGAATACTTATGAGATGAGAGAAATTGGATTTTGAGCTGACATAGCATATATGGGATGTGGAACTGTTACCGTATGCGTAACTCCAATTCAGATCTCAACTACCGGTGTAATTGTAAAATTGTAATACAAAGTTTCTTCGAAACGGAGGAAAGCAGTTTACTCTCTTATGCACTGAAAAGAAGTTGAAATGAGATGTTGAAAGTTTAAGTTGACTTTTCAAGTTGGAAATCGATTACATTCACTATTCACTTGCATAAAGGAGTATAGTTAAAATCATATTATGAAAGTGTGAACGCTAGTCTCATGATCTTATCTCAATAATATGCTTGACTCAAAGGAAGTGCTTCGTAGAATGGAAAATTACATACATAGACCTATCTGCATGTCTGTTGCACAAAGTGCATGCTACATTTACAATTGCAGATATTTTAAATTGTATTTTGGTTCCGTGTCTCCACAATTACCCAGCCCTTCCCTTTCCCATCGTACTTTTTAAATTGCAAGTGATTCTTTTAGGAGATCTGTTACCTTTATTAGCTGGTGTAAAGTATGCTGTTGTTAATCTGTATATAGAGAATCTGTATTTCCAATATAAGACCGTTAGTATTGCAAGTAACAAAAAAGAAATGATTTCAAATGAGAATTTAAACCGATTTCATTACAGGCACTAGATAAATAAGCTACCATAGGTACTCCTGTGTGAATAGAGTAAAAAACTAAAATAATTATTAATCTTTAGGCCTGTGCTTAACGCAATAATTCTGCATCTACTATAGAATGGAAAGAAATATTTATATCTGTAGGCTAATTTATTTATCAGGTTCCATAATTCCTTTTAAGTTAACACATGCAGAAAAGCAACTGGATTTCATCTTTGTAGCATAAAATAGTAGTAAATATCTACTGATTGTGAGATTCTTAAAGATTTGGCGTTAGATATACAGAATAAGAGTGAATAAATAATAGAGTGCAGTCCAGTAAGTATAAATGTGATAAAGTAAAGATGCTGGAGAAGATATAAGTATTTATGTCTGCCTTATGTATGGGAAAGGGGTCGGAATCGGACAATATGGAATTGTATCACAATGCAATATAAAGGAGGAATAAAGAAAGAAATCATATTTTCTAGTTCGAATGGGATGGATTGCCAGATGGATTCCTGAGGGAGTTCCTTTCGCCAAAAACAAAATGAGAATAATAAGCGTGACAAATCGACTCTTGATGACGACAAATTGAAAATGGAAATTTCTTTTCACTGAAATTCTTCTGCTTCGCTTATTTAGTTCATGGCATTGCTCCATTATTCCGTTCTTCTCCCTATAGAGTTTATTTTATATACAATATGGGTAACAATATCTGCGGTTCCTTAACGTTTTATCCATCTCCTTTTCAGATACAAAATACATTTAGAGGGGTATCTTGCTGCAGACTTCTATATTACTTACAAGCAGTATGGAGATATTATTATGCTTCTTTGTAGATTGAGCAGTCTCATTCGGTTTTCTGTTTTATTTTCGACTGCCGTAGGGAATTGCTTCTCAGTTGACTGGAATATTATATTGTAGCTACGGTATATCTGTATATTCAATATAACACAAGAAATTGAAAATTTACATACACATTGCAATGAAAACCTGTTACGTATGCATTATATGGTTATAGAGCACTAATATTCTGTCATATGGAGCACACTAAATTAGAATTCCATATTTTATTTAGTGCGCTTAAAAATTATAAACTAAAAATGTTTTTTCAAGCGTTGAGTTAAGCAATTTTATAACTCTTGCTTGAAGATTTTGAATTGGGAGTCTCTATGCAAAAACCTTGCCCAATAGATAATTTTGAATCAATTTCAGTATGGTTAGTGCTTATTAATGAATAATTACAGGAAGAAAATATTTGTTTCTTGCCTGTTTTTTCATAAAAAATTCATTCGACTATATAACAATTAGTGGTTTGCTAATTTAAATATTAGAGATTGAAATTAATTAGTAGCCCGTGCCAAGACAATTAGGGAGTGAAGAAGAGCAGACAGACATTGCCATAATATAGAGAAGGAGACGGACGGGAAGAGAATTACTAGAACAATCGGTTAGCACAACATATATACATATGTAGCAGACAATGATGTGACTGAATTGAAGAGATGGATGGAGAACAAACGGTCACCACGGGACGGCACGACTCTCTCGCTCACTCACTCCCTGAGATTGAAGTCAATTGTAGTCGAGTCAAGTGAATTGATGTTGGATTGGGATGGAAGAAGCTTTCATTTGAGGCGACAAGAGTGATGAGGAGAAGACACGCGAATAATAAATGTTGGCCCACTTGATTCTCTTGAAGAGCCCTTGATGTCGATGAGAGAGTTCGACGCGACTCCATCGCCTCTCTCTCTTCTATATCTCTTTACAATTCCCAATATCTCCTCCAGCACACCATAATATGTATTATGTAATAGTGCCCTTTGGGTTTGCTACATATTTATATCAAGTGCTAGATAGTACATTACATGCATAATACGACTACAATTCATACTACGCAATTTTAATCCCTAGTTATGTAAACATTCTACATTCTACAGTCTATAGTGCGTTTTTAGTAGGGCAAGGAGCATTATATGTAAGCAGATGAGTTCAAATGGATTTAGTATTTATATCGTTCAATTTTTAATAGGTTTTCCGAACTCTACATATTTGAAAGAGGAGAAAACGATCAGAATTACACAGAATACAGATAGTAAAATAAACAAAGTATGTCTCTGGGTAGGAAATAGTATACAACGGATAGATTCAATTTAATCACAGACCTAATAGCAATATTAAATAGGTATTAGAACTAAGAGTGTGACTTCAAGAGGAGGGATTGAAATGTATGTTCATGTAACATACGATTTAATACTTAACATCAATGATTTTGGCTTATGGAATAAAGATGGCTATAGAAACTATAATGTTTTTAGTACATTTGTACGTATTAGTACATTTCAATTCACTTCTAGTTCAATTACTATTAAGGATATTATGTAATCAATAAGCTATAGCATGGAATTTCTGTTCTGGTTACCATAATTTCACGCAATGAAAGTTGTTGGGTTAGAACCATCTTGCTTGTTCTCTTATTATCAAGTTATATATGTAATCCAAATGTTGTATTTGTATCGAACAGCTATTGAGAAGTCGAAGTGATTGGTTTTTTACAACAACACTGTAAAATTAGGAGCGGACAGTATTTTATTTTCTGTCTGGTCTAGTCTAAGAAGCTGTGAAGCAGTGTTGTAACTTGATGACATATTATTACATTATTTTGCTGGCTGTACTTGTTTATCCTACGATATGTACTATACTATGCATTGTTGGTCTAGTCGGCTGGGATTTAACAAAATACACATAAGTACATGCATGCAAGACATAATGAGTTGTAGTGTAGTGTGAAGTGAAGTGAAGATGAAGTTTCTTACCCCCTGCTTTGCGAAGGCGACGCAACTAAATACTGAATACACTTGACTCGACTTGACTCTGTAGCCCATTGAACAATCCACTTTAACTGGCCTGGCATTGATTTTCTTGTGACTCCGTTTCTTCAACTAATCTGTGGCATGTGCTTAATAATGTGCAAGCATTTAACGTCTATACCATTGCCCGCAGTTAGATTACCACAAAAGGAAATCCCAATTATCGATAATGCAACGCTATTTTTCATGTTATTCTATATACGCTACATAGTACGAGAAGAGCAAATGAATTGGGAGACAATATAAAATGAAATACATTCAATAACTGAAAAAAGCATAGTGTTACATCTTGTCTGTCTATAGTAATTGCAAATTATCAAGTAAATAAATTACATTACATGTAAACAAGTAAGTAGAGTGTATGTAGATTGTGTGAGTAATATACACATACATAGATTGGAGTTTATACATAAGTAGTTTGATTAGGTTTGCTGCAAAATAGAAAAACTATAACACATATGATGGTAATTAGGGAAAAAGCTTATGTATCACCGTAAAATATTTCAAATAGGTTAGTATTATGTAATAATATTTGAGGGCACCATCTTAAAGTAGGCAGTAGTATTCTTAAAGCATATAATGAGGAGCGGCTGCAATACAATGGTTGCATTGCATACAAAATACTACCGAGATGAGCTTAGATTCCATTTTATATGGATCGGTTTCGGTGAACCTTCCTTTCCCTCAAGAATAAAGCACTCACTACCTACATAAGTTCATGAAAAATTGAAGGAGCAAACGTTCCACCTCTTGGTTTACATTCGTAACAACTTGGATCCACAATTTAGGATACAGAACAGACGTTGTGAGCTGATCGTGTAGAATACTCTGACTGTTGGAAATAAACGGAGAGGGAAGGTTACACGCGCTTACATGCTTATATATTACAAGCAAAGATATTAGACAAAATACACAGGAGTCTCAATCTCAAACTGGTATTCTCATAATTCATAAACGGGCTTTATTAGTGATAGGGACTTCGTTATAATGATATTTCATACAGCTCAAAATTAAACACCATTTTGTGTAAAATCTTTATTGATTCCATATTAAGCATTTTAATGCAACAATATGTTCATAGCTTTTTATCATCTAATTTATGACTTCAACATTTTTCGTAATCACTTATTGCTGTGTCAGTGTTAGCAAAAAGTATAATATTATGCAAGGTCAGTTGGCAATAAAGCACTGTATGTTGTATGTTCTGTAGTATCCCGGAGGAATAAACAATGTTATATGCCCGGGCAACCAAATAACAATCTTCACAGTGAACCCAACTATTAGTCAGTTAAAATAAAAATCTTGTATGTATTCATATGCAAAAGACACTTAAATTATTGACATGTAATTACTGCTATTATGTATTAGCTTTAGACTCAATTGCACTTATAATGTTTAGTGTATGATTAAGTGGTGTGTTTTAGAAATACTATTAGTAAGTCGTTATATGAAAGCTTAGCAAACCAAAGTGTTTAATTGGGAAATTCTTACCTAAAAATTCTACAGCCATAATCAATTATTTTATACAAACCAACCGCATATCAAATCTTAAGTATAGATTAAACAGGGCACTAATAATAAGCTAACAATAAGATGGCTCGCAACTATCACGCTGGGCAAGTAAGTCATGGCTTTAATGAGATTTCAATAAAGCCCGAATATTTATTTACATACTATATTTGTATATTCATATTTAAGCTGTTTATGGATTCATATCTATTTAGTTAACTACATGTTTAAGTAAGTGTTTGTTTTCCTGAGAAATATGCTGTTTGGGGATTTTATTTTAGTTTGAAACTAATTTTACAACGATTCTCTGTATGCAGTTCGAAGATCGTTATAAGCCGACGATGCTGGGTAACTGGTGTGCTGAAAATTCCGTATGGCCTGGGAAACGTTGCATAAAGACTGACAACGGTATGAAAATGTGTTGTCAAGTTCCTACAGGACTCACCAGATTTATTGGGGGTGAAAATGGGCATTTGCTACCTGAAATACGTCGAAATGTGAATAGGTCTCCTTGGGGGAGACATGTTGAGCATGCTCTTGACGATATTCCTTTTGGATGTCACGGATATGGAAGCAGTCGAAGGGAATCAGAAAGACAGAGAGCAAAGCAAAATAGTAATTATCTTGTCGTCTATATAGTATCTAACATATAATATAATAAATTATACTACGTAAATATCAACAAATCACTGCAATATTTATTTGTTTTTCAAAGTTCCTCCAGAGTGCAAGAAAACGAAAATTTACAGGAGACCCCTGAAGCATCAAACATTTACTGAAGATACTGACCCGAGAACGTTTTATTCTTACGGAAATAGGGACGATTTTGACCCGAGGAAGCTCAGGCCCAAACCGAAAGTCAATACAATTTTAGCACCACATCATGATAACAAATATGGATATGATAATGACTCGCTTTCACATTGGAGTAGCCTGGAACCAGAACCTGTAAAACCCAAGAAAACAGTGGAAGGAGCCAAGAAATTGCATCCTGAATTGGAAAAAGCTAAACATCGAAGACAGTCAGGATACAGCACAACAAGCCTAAGAGGCAAAAATAAAATTTGGGGTAAAAAGCCATCTAATCCTCCAACAGCCGCAGCAGAAATTCCTTCCAGTACATCGTTATCTAAAAGAACGGTGACTTTTGCCACGGAGGAAAAGAAGGAACCAGAAAGAGAGGAAGAGAACGAAGACGAAGAAAGTGACGAAGAGGAAGAGGAACATGAAGATCTTATTGACTATAACACTAGCAGTGGGCTTGTAACAGAAGTAGATAAATCCATTACAAGTGTACATGGAAAAGTAGAGAAAAGCTAGTAACACACTTCTGCTCTACAGTTCCCAAGAAAATCATATAAATTAATTTGTTTATGAAAACAGCATAAAAACATGTATAATAGTATAAACAAGCAAAAATAATTGTCTTTATTGACGAACTATTTTACCTCAATAATATGCTAAGTAAAGTCGGAAAGAGGGCCCTGGCACTAACAATGAAAATAAATACTGCTTACCTACACTAGAAAAACCTACCTAATCAATTATTTTGTTTTATTTCAATTTATTAAATTTAATTTCAGAACCATCAGCAGGTAAGAAATATGGTTATCAATTCAAAAGATTCAGAAATTGCAATTATACAGAAATATATTTTGTACGCACAATAATATAAAGAAACAATAATAAACACATAATAGATTCTAATATATTGTCTAGCGGAAATGTTATAATGTGATGAGTGCTCATATAAGTATGAAAGCATTCTACATCATTGTATGGCAATATCCTTAATTTAATGTACCATTAAATTAAAAGGTAATACAAGGTAATTTACAAAGGATTGGATTTACAAAGGATCCTAGGGTGAGATAAATATATTAAATAGCTGAACTATACATACTATGGTAATTTAGAAATATAAAATGACGCAAGTAAACTGAATTATCATGGCTGCAAACCACAATCATTCTTCATAAAAGCTTGAACATTTGTCGGCACATAAACCAATTTGATTATTGGTAATGAACTTCGAATCTTATTGTAAATGTGCCGATCAATGTTCTCCAGTTTCCATTTCTCACATTCATTGTCAGTCATCAATCATTTTCATCGCAATAAATCTTAGAATTAACATGTTATTGCTAACATATATATGTACTTACCTAAGTACAAGTACGTACGGATAATATAAATCCTTAGGCTTTTCGGTTTTATTATAATATTTTATGTAATAGCTATAAAATAAGCTGCATGTTTCAGCAGATTCTGCTTGAAGTAGGTATTCAGTAGTATAAAAATAGGTAGGTAATTTTTTAACACTTCTCTGTAAGGTCACAACCACAACCATATTTTCATGTATTTGCAGCTTCATTTTTCTTATTTTGTTAGTACTGCCGTACTAGGTGCCTACAAAACCAACAGAGCTAAGTAATAATCTATTCATTTTCAATGTACTATCAAATATTTGTGGCGAACGTAGTAAATTATCGTACTCTATACAAATGTCACATTTTTCATCACATACATTTTTACATCTTCTGAATCTGCTTCCATTTCTCGGTGGACAAAAACTAAAAAATTATTTATCATGCCTTCACAGAAATGGTAAAATTTTACTATGCAAATTAATTAACATGTGTACTGTAGGAAAGGTCAATAACTTGTTAGTGTGAATGAAATATTGCGATTAATCCAAAATGTTTCATAACTTAATGCTTAGCTCTTAAATTTCAACAGCACACTTAATCAACTATGTTATATACACGTTAACCATTTATATGGACAGCCAAAAGTATATTCATTGTAGTACAAATCGTGTTTTTCAATACTAATGAGATGTCAAACAACGCAACGGTGGTAACCTCCCCATCATTGGGATGCAAGACACTAAAACACCGACGATTTAATGTGTAATCACGATACTTGGCATGACAAGTGGCATAATCCCACTTACTCTACGTACATCATATTAAATCAAATAGGAACCTATAAAACTAATCCTAACTTAAGTAATAATAAAGGAACCTAATAAAGCTAGACGCAGGTATAAATGATGTAAAAGGCTTGTGTCATGGAATTTCCAAATCCATAAAATATAGCTTACTGCTTCTGTCAATTGTTAAAGGCAATCCATTAATTAGAGGTGAAATCGATCCAAAATTCGTTATTGCTCCTTCACAATACGGCTTGCTTTATTTCATCAAGCTTAGAACATGATGTAATTGTTATGTATTCTAATTTGCATTCTTTACTCCTAGTAAGTACGAGATATTTCAATTTGTCATTTTTCTCTGTAGATTATTTAACATATATAGTAGATTTTCTATACTAAATAGGAACAATTTTTCTTCAACACGGAAAATGAACACCTTATTACCTATAAAGTAAGTAAGTGTATTGACTCCCTAAATCAATATACATAGTGTAGGGAATATTGTAGGTACTTCCCCATTTAACAATAGAAAAACTTTCCCATTTTTCAAGGATTTCATTCCATAATAAAAATGTCATAACTTAGCTGCGTAAAAGAAGTTCTGGTTCTGTCAACAAGCTTTTGGATCTTTTCTAATCCTAAATAATTGAATCCCTTAATGCTTTTATTCCCTTCATCTTCTATGGAATTTATTTTACACATTGTTTACCTGCAGAGGTTTACCTTGGATAGGGAGCTCTGTTGGCGGCTGCATCTTGAATAAGTACTGCTTGAGGCTATACACCTGTAAGCAGTAAGAACAGGTACTTGTGCCATTTAGGAGGTCATTCTTTCCCCAATACAGTCAATACACCTTATGTTGACTGAACTTAGCTGAACCCTAAATATAAATACATGTGCTTACGTTTACACCAGATCTGCAGAGTTTTACTCAAACTCTGCTCTGATATTATCTCAATACAAGCTAAATCAGCTCAGGCATTATAACAGTTTGTGGAGATGTTTACGAATGCTGAAAAATGTCATTTTTGTATTCTTGTTACCAGCTAGGAGATTCAGTGAGAGTATTTTATGTATTTAGTAAGCTTCATTCTATCAGAGAGAAAAGAACGAGATTTTTGTCTGGATTTCACCTCTAGTTTTAAGAAATACAAATAGATTTCTTTTAATGTAAGATATACATTTGAAGGAATATAGTTTATAGAGTATTAAAGTGATGTAAATCACACAAAACGAAATTAGTGCATAGTTTCCCCTAGCACACATCTACACTTTATTTATGTAGGAAAGGATAAAGGAGGTTCACAGATTGTGAACCGTGAATCTTCCTGCAATATGTTTGTTTAGAATATTAATTGAGTATATCCACTAACTACATTAGTATAGTACAGATATATCATATTTAATATTCAGAGTGACATTATTTTCTCTATCGTTGCTATTCTTTGGGAAAAATATTTCTTGTTGGAAGAACGTTATATTCTAAAAATTGCAATAAATGTAATACATATATTTACTATTAAGCATTAATTAACCGTGATAAAAATGTCAAAACCTGAGTGTTCAAAAGACGTTCCCTCTGGAACAAATAGAGTGTTAAATGCACTAAAAAAGGTGTCTGTTGAGCCAGCATCTTTATTTATAATGACATGTGCTCTGATGAATTACCTGTTGAGTCAAGATCTTCTCCTGGACAAAGCTTGTCGTGTAAATCTTAACTTTACAGACGAAGTGTGTAACTCCATTCAAATTCGGTAAGCCTATCAACTCTTATATGCATATGAACATTTAAATTGCTAAAATTTATAATCTAATATTGCATAAATTTTTCTATGAAGTTTTTACAGAAAAATACAAATGTATGTATACAAACTACATCAGTATTAATTGTTGTCTCTTACTTATTTAGGAATTCTTCAGCAAATATTTCAGAGGAAGAGATAAAACAGGGTGAGAAGGCTATCCAAGTAGTTGTAGCGCAAGTGAGATCCTACAGATCAATAATAGATCATGGGATTCCAATTGTGATAGTACTGTTCTTGGGACCATGGAGTGATCGTTATGGACGAAAGCTACCTTTATTGATGGTATTCACATTTGCTTCAAATATTTTTTTTTACTATGTAGTTAAATTGTTAACGTTTATTTTCTGTCTTTTAGTCTTGTCTTGGATATGTAATACAGTCTGGAGTTTTTATGCTATTTTCTTGGTTGCAAAATGTAGACGCCTACACAGTCGGGATAGTAGCCTCGGCCTCACATAATCTCTGCGGAGGCCTCACAACATTCTCAATGTCCGCCAACAGTTATTTGGTGGACAGAACTTCGAACGAGGAGAGAACGGTGCGCATAGGAATATTAAATGCATTCAAACACATTGGTGTCCCCCTTGGCTTTGCAGTTGGGGGGGCCCTGTCCACATCCAATTTGGGAAACGTGGCTTGTTTTGCTATTTCTGCAGGGGTCTCTTCCGCCGCATTCATTTCCATCTTGCTCACGGTAGAAAATCGAAAAATCTCCAAGGAGCAAGAAATTCCAGACTCGCTCAAATTCGCTAAAAATAATATACTCCAAGTTTTCAAGTTGCCATTTATTAAAAGGTCGGGAAATGAACGAGTGCAGATTATTCTTCTAATTCTTGCCTACATGTGCATCACTGCACCTTTTCATGGTACAAAATATTTACTAATATACGAATGAGGACAGAATTTGTTTCTTACATATTTATTACATGTATGAATTATTTTGTAATTTTGAATATAAAAGGGGAGTTCGGAGTTATGTACCTGTTTTTAAGAAACCAGTTTGGTTGGAATGCTGCAAACTATGGAATATTCTCAACCTACAATTTTGTGATCGGGGTAGTGGGTATGTGAAAATAGTGGTTTTATAAAAGGTTTTAAATAATGAGTGCATTAGATTTAAAATTATGATTTTTTGAAATTTTAGGGACGATGCTTTCAATGGGGATTTTTAGTCACGCCCTCAAGCTAAGTGATCCTTTAGTTGGATTTCTTTCAGGGATAAGTCAGCTTACTTCCTGTTTCATCTATGCATTTGCATATACCACTCTAATGATATATTTAGGTAAATTATTAATTCTGTATTCTAATTCTGTACGCGTAGCTTATAATTCAGTTAGCTGCAAGTGCAACTTCTGTTTTATATTTCATACTTATAAGGTAAGCTAAAACGATAACTAAAATTATGAGATGTGTTTTACATACAGCTCCTACTGTCGATATGATGAATGGCACGATGGCTATTGTTGCGAAATCCATGTTGTCAAAATTAGTGCATAGTGATGAAAATGGAAAACTATTTTCGTTTTTGGCACTTTTGGGTAATAAAAAATCTTGAAATAAATACTTATTTAATTGCACATTTTATTGCTATCGTTGAATTAATTTTCATTTTTGCTGTATTTCAGATTCATTGATCCCCCTGGTCATGGATCCCACATACAGCACTTGGTACAGGCTCACACTTAGCTCTTTCGCTGGCAGTTTTTTCTTTCTGTCAGCTTTGGTGACCGTTCCTCCGCAGATTATTTTTCTGTACGTTATTTTTCCATACAAATTACTAAATCTTTTGACAAACATATGAAATCTAAGTATTTTGTATAGGCATTTTAAGTAATTTTACTCCCTTTCTAGGCTGTTTCTTTATCGGAAATGGACAGGCAAATGTCCAGTCCAACCAAAAAGCTCATTAAAGATAACAGAAGTACGGGATACCACTGTCCCCTGTCAAAATCCTACTCCTACATTAAATAACAGCGCAGTTAGTCTAGCAAACTCATCTACCAGTGTGAATACGGAAAGTACTGACTGTTAAAATATATGTATAGACTAGATAGATACGATCCAAGAACACGGCATAGTAGTACAGTATATTATTTATTTACCTTACAATGACTAATTAACCCTGTTAACTTACATATTATCATAAAGAATGCATGTAAATAAAATATCCAATCGAATGTTTATAAATTCTTAAGAGTGAGTGTGGGTTCACTAGTAATAAATATACTAACTGTATTTTAATAATTCATTTTAAAACTAAAATGTATTAAACGAAGGCAATGGGGTGACAGAAATGGTAATAACATACAATTATTATTGCGCTATTAAGTTGAGATGTAAAATATTGTGTAGCTATTGCACTGGACAGAAAACTAGATCATTCCATGTTCAAATGGGTAATAACAAAGTTTGTCAGTTATCTAATCTCCCTAATAATACTGACTCGTCTGTCGCTTGTATATGTAGTATTATGCTGATAACAATTGTGAGAAGATAAGATTAGATAGCTTAATGTTAGTGCTCATTATGATGGAAAATTACCTTTACCTGTATTTGTAATTTAGTAAATATCGAAGGCTGCATTTCATATAATTGTCATCTTTCTAGTAAGGATAAAAATTACCTTTGCTATGTATTACATTACTTATAACTATAACTATACGCTATATTTATACCAAATCGTATAACACTACGCAAAATGTATAATATGTTATTATTATGTGCGTAATAATTAACACGAAAAAAGATAAAAGTATACAGATACTGTTCAATTCTCTATTTGTTTACTTTCATTATCTATAAAAAGGGTTGATACCTCGGGTAAAATTCATGAAAATACATTTTCAATTGTAAGTAATAGATTGGATAAGCATTTGGAGCAAGTAAAGAGTAAATGTGGCCAAATGGCAAATGAATATAGGTGGAACATACTATATATGATTTCAGATAGCACCAATCCCAATTCTGTCGAAGTCACCATATAGCGTTGCTATTTACTTATATACAAATTATTTTAGCTGGTCTAGCTTTTTGCAAACCCTGTCTCACTTATCGTGAGTATGTTTAGCTATGCATTAGTCTTTGTTATAGGATATGGATGGATACTTAGTAACAGTTTGTAGTAGTTGGGCCATGCAGCATATATTTAATGTTTTTTACAAGTGTGCCCTGCATTTCAGTAAAAATATATTAGTTCTAATAGAATTATACTTATAGGAAGTGATTTCAATTATTCAGATTGCTTCGCTGTTAATACTGTGGATAGTGTAATTATAATTAATAGCGATATATGTAATGTCCGTCGAAGAGATCCCTTCATCCGATGATTCTGCTACTGAATCGTCAACAGAGGATAAACATGGGAAGGGAAAACCACAACCTCCCGTTATCCGAAGACAGAAAAATAAATCAAATTTAGGTTCCAGAATAATTTCCAACCCAAAATTAGTTAAAAGTATAGAAGAAGAAGAATTAGAGCGTCTTAACAAACGTCTTTCAACAGTGAGCAATGTGAACGCTAAAAGAACGAGTACTTACATTTATTGCGAACCGGATGAAGCGGAACTCAAGAGAAATCAGATTAGCCAAAGTTGGCGGAAATATCTTGGGATTATTTTAGCATTAGTGGCGAGCGTACTACTTGCATCGTCCTCTCTTCTTGTCAAACTCATTCCAGAATATCACCCTTACAGTGTAGTTGTGTGGGTCTTCCAAGGAATTTTCCTACCTTCTATCCCTGTTTTAATTTATCATCGATTTATCAAAAAGGAAAGCCTTTTCACAAGTGTAGGCGGAACTTCCTTAGGCAATTTTAAATTAGCTTTTTTTCTATTGGTAAGTGAATAATTCCTGAATACGTATGTACTATTTATGTATAAAGAAATTCAAAATGGTAAACAATTCCAGGAAATGGAAATTACTATGATTACATTGTAGCTCTCCGTAATAAAACGTAATTTTCAACGAAATTCATAGTTACGAGGACTACTAGGAAGTGGAGGGGTCGTTTTACGATGTTATTCTTTACAGTACATGAGTATGGCTGACTCAACGGTGATTGCCTTCAGTTCGCCAATTTTCGTCGTAATAATCGCTTGGTACAAGAAATGAGTTAATAAAATGCATGTGTATAATGATGGGAAGTATTTATATACGAGAATATGAACATTCATTTGTTGTTTTGCTTGAAAGGTTGCTTCTGGATGAAAAATGCGGTGTGGTGCCAATTTTGGCGGCTCTTGTTACACTTGTGGGTGTTGGCTTGATTGCTAAGCCACCTTTAATAACTGGTCAAGAGGAAATCGATTCCGATCAATTGGTAATCTATATATTATGGATTGTGATCACACAAATACAGCAAAATTCTAAAAGTATGATGAATATATAGTATGATGATGCCATATGGCTTGTATAACAAAAATAGTATATTCCTCATTGTTTTTACTTCTAAACTAGATATTGATTAAAAATTATATCATTAGGTTTAGCTATGTATATTATGCATTCTTGTATATACGTAGCCACAATTGCATATAATTTAAGTTTAGATAATGATATTGTTTATGATAAAATCAAAAGAATTATTTGACCATGGGATTTACTTAATTTACCTCAAGAAAACCTTAATGTCTATAGTATTTATTTTTCAGATTGGAGCAAGCATGTCATTTGGTTGCATGCTGTTAGGTACTTTCGCTGTGGTAGTACTTCGTTATATTCGTCATGTACATTTTGCTCTGGTGACAATAGTTTATGGATTTATTGGCACAGTTGGTGGACTCCTTTTAACGTTAACCACAGAAGAAAATTTTCAATTCCCCCAGGGGACAGTGCATTGGCTGTACGCGATTGGAATTGCATTGCTGATGTTTTTGGGACAAAGCTTGCTAACAGTTGCTTTCAAATTTGAACAGGCGGGTCCTATCTCTCTAGTACGGACTTCAGAGATTATTTTCGCTTTCTTACTAGAATTCATCTTTATGGGGGTTGTGCCTCCTTGGACAAGGTGAGTTTATACTCTTTATACTAGTAAACTATACTTAACATAAATAATTCATTTCACAAACAAGACAACAAGAATTTACCAGACCTGTACGTAATATTTTATTTTAGTTTAATTGGAGCTTTAATAGTGATGGTAGGCGTCATAACGATCACTGTGCGAAAGTGGGTGGACAGTCTTCCTGAAAGTCACAGTTCTCGTAAAACGTGCTGCCTTCTTTTAAAATAATTATACAATAAACTAATAAACCCTTTATACAATAAAATTCTAGAATAGGTTGGATTTCTCGATATGATAAGTACTATTTTATGTGCGTGTAGCTATCGTGTGTAAATATTTCGCTACAAATAAGTTGTCAATAAAATAACGCTTTTTAATGTTGTTTCATTTCATTGCATATAATTGCTTACCTAAAGTTACTCAAAAATTGGTTGCTCACATACATATGACATAACATTGCATAATGAAGCAAATAGTCCTAGTGGTAAATTATAATGACATATTTAAAGCCGAAAAACGTGATGAATGTAAATAAATTGTTTGAGTGTTTCGATCTGTCTTATTCACCTAGTTCACAAGGTCGAATTAAAGAAATGTGAGTGTACCTTATGTTCCTAAAGTTTTGTTAAATTTTGCAATGAAAATGTTTCATGATACACAGGATTGTGGTCATTTTTCAAGTAATAAAACTAAAAATAGAATTACAATTTTTTTTGGATAATATGAGTACAGATATAAATGATTACATAAAATCTCGCTACTCTCTCTGGAACTGCAACATCTCCTGAAGCTCCTTTTCACGAAGCGCCATTTGTTTGTCTATTTCGTTGCATAAGGATCATCATTTGCTTAAATTTTTCGTCGGACCTACGGTCTTGTTCAACCATTTCTTGTAATAAGAATGCAAAGTCAATCTGGCTTTGTTGGCTAGTGCTGTGGCTGTAGTCACTTCCGGTTTGTTCCTGATCTTTAGGAGGACAGAGACACCCTTTTGGGGGGCGGTAGGTATTTAAGAGTAGAATTAAAGAGGGCCATGGCAGCTGTTTGTATCTCAAAAGAATAGTTCTGGCCAATCTTCCTGGCAACTTCGCTAATTGGCAAAAGTCTCATATCCGTAGTTAAAATACTAGGA
>JAQFYC010002620.1:0-24589 GCA_034694165.1 Tomocerus mixtus | reverse complement strand
AGACAGCTAATAATAAAGGGAGGAAGAATTTCAATACATTACTAAAATAGGAACATCTTTATAGATGGATAGTTCAAAAGTATACCATTAGTGTAAGGACGTAACGAAAACAACCAATCTGTTTCTGATTCTGACTCACTCAACTGCACTCACGACAAGTGAAATGAATACATGAATCTTTTAAGTGAATTGACGATGTTTGAGGCAAACTGATGTAATGCAATGTAAGTAGTAATAGATGTTCGTCTTAGAAGATGTAAAAGTAGCAAGAAAAAGCATAAAACACGCAACGTTCTGTAATAGGTTCCGTTGGTTCATTCAGCCAGATTCGGGATGAACATGGAAGTTAGAAGGCAAAGGTCAATGAGGGACGGGACAGGATTAACTAAGACAAGACAAGAAACGATACGAAGGAAATCTATGGTAAATATTTATAAAGATCTTCCATAATCTTTCATTCATAGCTTATATCTCTAATCTAGCAATATCTTTGTAATAAGATATGCTCTCCCTCTTCTGTACTACATAGATATTATCTACTACTTACAAGAAATAATAAATAAAGCTATCTCCATCCAACTGCAACGTATTACAAGCATGCATGCTAAATGATTCCATCAGTATATACGTTAAACATATTTCTAAGAAAATTTATATACATCTACAAAGATAAGTAATAGAAAGGGGTAAAGTAAACGAAGAAGTAAAAGAAATAAAAAGAAAACTCTGGCTTAAGCCAGCCAGCCAGTGGAAAAATAACGAATTACAATTTAGTGCCATATTGGGTGAACGCTAATAAATCATGAAATTACATTTTTCAACGCATTCCTCCCACTCCAAGCGAAGATATACATTTCCAGTCTGAGAAATATTGTCATTACTGCTCCACACTATATTACATCTTCATTGCATATTGACATTAGCACTTATCGTTAGTTCTGCTCTGTCTTAACTTTTACTTATGTTTTATAGAGCATTAGTTTATTTCCTAAGTTACACCCTAGTACATATAAGAACATACCTACCTCCATACATAGCAATTTAAATGTCTAGTAAGTTTATAGAATGTATAAATGCCTACAAGATAGAAGTTTAAGCTCTTGTGTTGAGCAGGGAGTCAAAGAGAGAGATATTTCACTTTGGTGACCGTCACTTCGACCGACAGGACAAGACAACACCGTGTATATCTGTCAGCGAAGTAAAACCAAACACCGACACATTACATTAACTCATGTATTTACAGATACTAACTTTAAGCTAGCTACTCCCTGTCTCAACATTTTTTAAAAATATGTTTCCACCAAGATTCACCTAATTCTTAATATTCCTACACATGTATTACTACTTGATATGGATCTTTAGTATGGATATATATGTTGTACCAGTGGTAAAGACAATTATGAAAAAATAATCACTAATTTGACTGTTCCTTTCATTTTTATGGTAACAGTCGGTATAAAATAAATGTTTATGCCTACCTGTATACTATATGTACTACATATAATGTGTATATAATGTGCCTACCGACTTACATGAGAATTAGTAAATTATCTAATCCATTCTATACTGTAATACTGCGGTAATCATAATTGCAGACTTCCACACGCTTAAAAAATGTAAGGCTTCAGTTGTAATTTCGTTTACAACTTACAGTCAAAAGCTACTCTATAGTATACCGCGCAGTTAATATTTCTCCCTTAAAAGCTGAGTAAGTGTAAGTATATTGTGATACTAAACGGAATTTAATGTACCTGTCTGAATTTTTACCTTGTTGGGGGTGCCAGAATAAAAATTTTGACAATCTGTCTGTAGTACTATATGTGAGATTTTGGGAAAATGAAAAAGGAATATGGAAAATTGAAAGTGCAGTGTTGATTTGGCACCGTAGTGAACAGAATATCCCAGCGAAATATAATTCTACATTATTTATAAAGACAGATACGAGGGTACACCATGTCAAAAATGTATGTATTTATAAGGCATTTTGTAGTGATGTTTCCGGGATATATCGTACGTACCTGGATAACTGCTTCTATTTGTATCTCCATCAAATTTTTATCAGAAATAAGTTATTGTTAAATATATAAATACAGTTAAGTTTGTATCTATATTATTTTTGATACTTTAATTGCATTTAAAAGATGCAAGCTAAATAATTATTAGCCAAGCTATTCAATGCTCAATTAAAAAGAGTAGCTAAAAGAAGAGTAGTGGGGTGCAGTTTCTGTTTCCGATTATGCTATTTCGTTTAGCTCTACGTTTAGTAAGGTTTTGGGCTAACTTATTAGCTATAGACAGACATAATTTTCTACCATATGGCTCATCAGTTTCACTCCGTATTACTTACAAACGTAAAGACATGTAGAAAAATAATACATACATGCATACAGCTACATTAGAAATAACATATATAATATCTGCATTCTCTACAATGCATTTGGTGTTGTATGTATTAACATCCAAGACATATTTGTGGAACACAATTTACAAACCTTATATACCTTAGTTTATACACACTGTAATATGTACATATACATATACTTAAAGCGGATGTAGCATTTTAACCCATGTAATGATTTCCGTTTCTTCCATTCATTCATCGATCTATCCACACATTCATATGGCATGATACATTAAATCCTTTCCCTGCTTTACAAATATGAATTTCAGTCAGACTTTTTCAGTCTACGGGCATTTCACTAGCACACTACAGGATAGGTAAGAAAAGAACTGTGCATATGAAGTTTCATTTTAGACCATACTACAATGATGCATTTGTAACCTCCTAACCCAACACAGCTTTACGATAGAAAGTATCTAGTGAGTATGAGCATTATTCTTAACTTAACCCCTCGAATTTCAATCATTGTTTTTCAACAGAATAATTTACTGTAAGTAACAAAGAATTTTTAGAGAATTCATGTCAGCATTTGTATTCAAAAAAATATATGATGTGCATAAATACAGATACAAGGTTATAGTTAAGGAAAAGGAAAGCATATATATTTTGTAACACTACACTAAGGTATACAACACACTAATAAAGGCAACCCGAAAGTGGGTTAAAGAAGTGGACAGTAAAGATAATAGTACAATAAATACCTAGTTTCCAGTCAGACCACTACTAATCCAGTTCCAGTCAGTATGCGGTCTCTCCGTCTGGCTGAATTAAAATCTAGTCGAGTATTTTGTCTGTGGTTGTTCCGTGAAGTGAAACGAAATAAAAGTAAAAGGGACAAATGCCGATGAAATTCACACCTTGTTCAGTCTGACAGTCTAAGTTGATTAACCATTAAAGTACTCTACTCAAGCTGCCCCTTATGTTATGTAGAAAGATATTGCTATTACATATTAGTACCAAGGTAGTTACGAAATTATAATTATCCGGGGAATATGTCTACTTATACTAGGATACGTCAGATTGCATTTCATAAAAGCTACGAGAAACAAGGTTTATATGCAATATGTATAACAACATATAAAAGTAGTAAGTACAATTACCTAGGAATAGCAGCAGGGATGTTTTTAAAGATTACAGAGATCCTTCCATATCCTTATCAAGTCATTTCATCCGACATTTATTCTTTTCTAAGTTTAATAGGAGTATAACAGTACAATATATTGTAGGAAGGGATATATCTGTAGTATAGAAGAATCCCATATTTCTAGTTATAAAGTGATTCCTGCACTTAATACTAACTACTTACTACTATTTAATGCCATCAATGTCGGTGCGAGTTAATAGGATTAAAAAGAAAGCGTGGATAGGTAGAGTACCTACAGTAGAAGCTATTACATAATGTACATCAGAATATAAGCGAGCTTCCTGAGCACTTTATATCATTGCATTGGATTATGCCTACAATTTAGGAATACTCACGTTACATGTTTTTACTCCATTTATTTCTCTTGTAACGTAGCCCTGATCTGGTTTAGTTAACAAAGGCTACTAGGAAAAGTCCGTCCTTGTCTGGCATGTCACTTCGACTTCGGTTCTGTGTTCACTACACTGACAGTCATTAACACAACAATATTTATTATTACGCCCGTACTTAGAAAACAGGGCCATTAGGTCAGCTCTATGTGTGCTATTAACATTAGCACTTTAGCACAGTCTCCTTAGCATCACTTTAGCTTTGGCTAGACGAGACACACTTGGCTACTATAAAACAAAGAAAGCAACTCTACTCAAAAGATTCATCCTTTTAGCTCAACTGACTTGGCTTACTATGTGTAACATCCCTTTTAAAGCTTTTAGCAACTGCTACCGTTAAAATGTTAAGCTATTGCAAAAAGAGAATAGTACTGAAGACAACAGACAAACCCAGGACACGGATAAGAATCCCAGTAAAGTAGACATTTATATGGTACATAGGTTCATTAGGATATATATACAGTATAGATAGGTATATCTATTGTTATATTCAATATGCAGTGTAGTTTCTTAATGACATGTAAGTAGGTATGAAAATAAAACCTATTTATATGCGAAGTAAGGTCTACTGTGCAGAGTTTTGCAGAATGCAATTTTTTGCAAACGTTCTATCTACATAACGAAAGAATGAAACCCGATATTCAAGCAAACCGTCTTGAACACATCTGCAAATCATAAAAATTTGCAATAAAATCTTGTCTCACCCACTACATCCTTCTTATCTTCGTTATTATCAAATATATATATTACAGATATATAGATATCTCAGTTAAGGCAATATGGTAAATACAAAGGGTATAATATTAAAGTCACTCTTCTGTGTGAAGATTATGATGTTTCAAACTGTGATGTCACAGCTTGAAATCTGCATACATATAAGTACAACTCCCGAGTGTAAAATACTGTCTTATATGAAGAAAACACGTAAAATGACTGTGGCTCCAAAAATTCCAAATAATACCTAAATGTCAAAGTCAACTTTGAATAAGAATTAGCAGATCACGAAGTTACCAAATACAATTGCTCCATGTTCAATGGAATATTAGTACATATTTGTATAATGTATGAACTTATTGTTCGCCAAAAGTCATAAGATAGAAACGCATGTCATAATAGTTTCCACATATTACACAGATGCGAATGTTGTTGTTGACTTTGACCAAATGGAATATTTGCACTCTGTTTCTCAAGAGAACACATTATACTCGCTTCATTGTACTAATGCTTATGTATATTTTCATGGGTGGCTTGGCTTGGTACTTTTAAGATTCAACACATCTTGTAAGCCGAGGAAAAGTCCTGTATTATCTGCTGTACAAGAATATATAAAACTCTAAGCCTCTATATCGTAGTGCTTTTACTATATTCGTTTTCTCATGTTTATTGTTTAGAGGTACGGGTAGAAATTACTTGTGTACTGTCGTTGAGTTAAACTACCTACGTAACAGGATAATCCATATGTTCCTTGGAGCAGACCAAAGCAGATGAATATTAAAGTAGGAAGATGTAAGATGCCTAAGTACTTACATGACTAATGTCCCACTAAATATTTTAGTATAGCTCCTTCCACAGTTTACATTCTTAGAGAATGCTTAAGAAAAGCACATGACATGACATGACAATGAACAGAGCAGAATTGGGTATTCAACAAATGAAACAAAATCTCTAAGCTTTTCATTTTAGCTCATGCATGATCCTTCATCTCTACACTACAGATATACATACACATTTATAATTCTAAGCAGTATGTACCTACATAGCTCTAGAGCTTAGGTACGTACAAACATTACATCATGTATGTAGGTGTTTCTACATAAACTAAAACTCCTAACTCATCTTGCTCATATTTTACAATTTCAAACAGCCAGTCAGTCAAACTCGGGGTAACTGACAATGACTAAAGAGAAACTAACCGAAACGGCTTACGATTATCTCACTCAGAATGAATCAGTTAGCCCATCACATCACAACACAACAGAAGGCTAACGAAGCTCAGCTCCTGGATTTTTTCCTGAAGTTTTTAAAATAAATGCTTATACGTATTACTAACACTTTATATTACTATTTGTAGGAACAGATATGTATATTGAGCCACGTCACATTGTAAGTAGAACATTACAATTACAATTAGACTCCCCCAAAACATGCACATACATAACAATTCACAACTGATGAGCACAATATGGCATTTAGACATTATAAGATCATTGAGACGTTACGCACACAACTAAAAATTCATTGCTTCGTGAAATAAGCAATGAACTTGTAAACCAATTTTAAATTTCCATATGACACACGATTCGAATTTAATTCTTTAGTGTAGTCCTTATCCATGCCAAACTGTGAGAAGCATTGCTACCCCAACAAATAAAGTAATAAATATTTTTCATGCATAGTAGCAGACATAACATTTCCAAATATAAAGTAGTAGAGTAGAAGCAGAAGCATTATAGCATAGATATAGATACTATGTAGATATATTTTAGTAATCAGAGTATAATCATAAACATTTGCATTTATATAGAGAATGGAGATATCTAATTTAGAGCAACACTATTAGGTAGAGAGGCAAACAGCCCGGCGTCAGTTTTCGGACGTGTTTCTAGTTTATGACTTCCGTATTGAACTTTTCCATATGATAAACGATTCTTATCTGACTTTATTATTACTTTTCCGATATAGTAAACATGTTTTGTAATTAATGTGAAATGAATTTTCCCTATGCTTTGTGCTCTAATACTGTTACTTACGTGTTCACAGCTTGTCTACTTAATTCTGCATCCCTATCCCTACCTAACTTAATATATTATGAGTAATCCTTACAGTACCTACAACTTACAGTACAGAATAAAAACAAACACCGACACAAATGCTAAGAATCATAGCTACAGTTATAACAGTTTGGTAATTTATATGATAAGTATCCCACACTACTGGTGTATTTTGAAAGTGACAGCCTTTAATTGGAATGCAGAACCTTGTAAGATTGTATAATAAAGTATTTAGTGCTTATTTACTCAAGTTACATTTTATTTTGTGCATGTTCGCTCGCTTGCAGGCAATAAAGATAAATCTGTTGTAGAACTGGTATTTAGTTGGTCTGCTACTATTTGGGAATGGCTTAGTAAAATAGGTTACAGAAATCCGTTTCTAAGTCTATTTACACGGGCGAGGACGGACTCACTTCCTAATAAGCCTATTAATGCCAAAGAAAATGACCATTGTGTCATTACATTTAATGTAATTCTAGCATTACTTTTTATTTTATACACACACCTTCTGCTTCTGGTCTTCTCATTAACAGCAAACTACGAAATACACAGGGTATCGTCTTTCAATCATGATCTATTTACCAAAATCGCGTCCGTTTGTGTACACTTATTATCATTATACAGGTGTTACCTTTGTACTATTGTACTGCTACCTTATATTAAGTAGGATCTTGGCTACAACAGGAGACTTTTTTGACCTACCTCCGATTTAGTTTTTTGCTTTTTTAGTTTGCTTAACAAACTTCCTTACAACTACTGTCCCACTTTCGATCTCCTCAGGAAGCTATTCCGCGCAGCCGAAATAATTGGGGATTCGGGTTGTCGCTATTTTAATTTATATTATTCTGAAAACCAGTCAGCTCGACGTGATTAAAAACATTATTGCATTAAACACAAAGTATATTTTTGTCTGCAAACACCCCAGGGTACCTTAAAATGCTCCCGTAAATTAATCTGTAATACAAGATAACAACGCCTACTACTTATGCACTTCCATGCAAATTGTGTGGAACTACTGAAACGTTGCATTGTATGATAATATCAACCCGTTAAACATCTCCCAAACAAAAACTCGGCATTCAGGAGAATAAAACCATTTTTTTCTGTCGATAGTAAGAAGAGAAAGTATTAAAAAGAGACATTGACGATGCCATAACCTAAACACAACATCATTAAATGTCTGCACATACTAAAACTAAAACATACGATCAGTAGTAACTTACATTCCTGAAAATACGACCTATAGTTTTTACTTTCACGAATAAAATAAGGACTTACTCAAAGCCAAGTTTTTGTTTCTATTTCATAATTCACTATTATGCACATCTTGAGGATGGGAACTTTTCCGCAGCCCCTAATAAACAATGTTTTTTATCCTCACATACAAAGTTTAACCATAAATTGTGTAACCTGTTTTCCAAATTATGTACCACATTATTTTACATAGGTATTATCTATCCTTACTTGTGTATTTGATCACAAAACAAACTTTTCTGTGGATTGACCAATGCTATAGTATAATGCAAAGAAAACATTTATAAATTAAAAAACAAACACAAAATGAATGTTCTCATTCAATAAATTAGCATGTAGGTCCAATACACTCAAAAGAAAATTTAATACGTCATAAAGTATAACATGTTGATAAAATCCATGAAACTGCACTATACATAAAGCAGCAGATTTTGATTCTGTGTAGTTCTGCCATTAGGTAGGATAATTGTACTTTATTAATTTAACAGTTACACGAGATTATGATTTCATACTAACTTCGCTACACAATACACTGTATACAATGACATTTTTGTTTGACAATGCAAAATTATTACAATAAAGGCAGCGGAAAAGCTTTGCTATGTGAAAAAGAAGGCGAAGCTTATTATATTTGAAATTTTTTCAGCATATATGTACTTACTACGAAGTGCATGCAACTATGCAGATATTTGACCGTAAGAAAATGCCACACACACCACCAACAAAATAGGGAATTGCAAGGAAACACTTCTTAAGAGTTAAGAGTTATTTCATGCCTTATTGTTACGAATAGATAAGCATCGCAAAGTAAACTTTAAGTTTATGACCATTTACAGCGGATTAGAGTCCAGTGTGACATTTAAAACTTTTATGAATCAACATTAACAAGAAAGCATAATCTCCATCAAGTATACAGACTATACAGAGAGAGCTAACACTTCCATTCCTTTTTGATCGTAAAATGAACGGTGAACGGACGGACACAGGTACATTTTACATCTAACGATAAGTAAGCAGACAAAACATAAGTACGTGCGTAGGCAGATGAATGTATCTTTTTAGTACTCCCAACAAAAATTTAACGCTCTTCAAATCTCCTTTCTGTATTGTTAGTGCGTGTTCTAAACACAATCTCTGAGAAGTGTCGTCCTTAAATTCCCATTCCTTTGACAATATGACAGATAATTCTGCCATAATTTCCAATTTAACATGGCACAACTAAATGCAACTGTCCACAGCTCTAGTTAGCATGGTAGGAAAGCGGGAATAAATATGCACAAAGGTCGCAAGTAACAAAAGCAGCAAAAGTATATTCATTCATGAGTCGAGACATTTCATGTAAAAACTGATCTAAAGATTTATTGCGTGGGAGTTAATCTTACACCGAATGCTTACACAGTAAAAATAGATCGGCAGCATGCAAATGTGCATATGATAGATATTTTTATCATGCAAGTCTACGGTATTGTTATCTTTATGTGTGTGCATTGTAGCGAACTGTTCTGTACCAACAGAAATTATACTACATGCTCATTTAGTCATTTGACATTGGTACTGGTAGAAATTCCAATAATACTAGGAGCGACACGATGCATTAATATGTATCTATATCACTGCATAGAGTTTTGTCGCCTGCATGTACAACTACAACTATTATAACACCCAACAGGCTAGACTATGTATACCAACTAGAATAATTTATGCCTCCGCAACAAATACTAATATGACATGAAAAAAGATATTTAACACGACATGTTGACAACATGACAGTGACAATGGCAATCAAAATCAAGGATCCCTCCCTATGCATACTTGCATGCAATGTATTACATCTGATAAACAGATCTTTAACGTCTGCATAAATTATGAGGTCCTGCATAGATAGGTGTGTAATAGATACATAAATTATGCATTGGACATGGATGTTCATGTAGAAACATATGTGCACATAAACATGCTTAGTAGTTTGCAGCCTGAGCATGCTGTCGCACCTTAGTTGCATAATTCTACATTAGAATCGACTCATTTAACATTTGCGTGGGACGCGTTGTTAATTACGCGAAAAATAATTATTCATTTTTGCACTAAATTCGCCAATATGTAATTATTAGTTGAAGGTATTATTCTGTGAACATACCACAAACAGTGAGTACATACTTACACTTTCAAGGCTTTGTCCTCATAGTAGAAGTTCGAAATAGTGGAGATTGGTACAACAATCTATTAATAGTGATATGAGGTATGTATGTACCATGTTATCTATTTTTATTAATTTTTGAATTTTGAATACGAATAATAGAATAGATTGGTATGCATCTTGTATTGTTTTGCTCCAAAAATTTATTTTACTTAATAAGTTAGCTAACTTGTAATTGTAAGTGTAAGTCTATTTTAATGCTAGTACTCTAGGATAAGTTAAAAATTAGGATCTCTTGTCTCTTATAACCTTTGTCCGTTAAGTTAAGTTAAAACTCCCCTTCTATCAACTGATAATCGTTCTCTTTGTGCATGATAGAATAACTTCCTTTATACTAATGTATCTGACTGAAGCTGAACTATCCAAGAATAGTTATGTAGTTACTTATGTAGCTACAACTTGAACATAAAAAAATTTGTGTAATAATAATTAATAACTTGTACGTGATAGATAAGTGTTCACTGCACATTGAAATATCTTCAATCAGACATTGAAATATCTTCCATTTACAGAACTAATGATCACAGTTATCGATGTGAATTTCTTATCTATATAAAAAATTTAAGCACTAAACGTATCCAATCGTATTGACATTTATTGCTATAAATAGATAAATAGGTTCACATAGAACACAAATCTATATATATGATGCAAAGCAAAGCACTTCCTATCCTTTGCTGTGTTATATTTTTTGTACCAATTGAAAGAACCTATACATGTATAAGCCATTTAGTTATCGATAGCAATGTTGATGGCTCTGGTGAGGCGCCCATTATCAAAGTATAGAACAAAATCCTAGTTTCGACAAAACTCGCAATGAGGTTTCAGTTAACATGAGAAAAAAGAGGAGCTAGTGCTGCTTCAATTTTACCGGAATCTGAGGTTCCTGGCTGGATCTAGTCTTATATATATAGGTATTACTTATATATCTGTGATATGATGTTAACCAAAAACAATTTACTTATGATACATAAGCATCCGAATGAATATTTAAGTGGCAGTATGTTTGTGTTATCATTACTAGAAAAATCTGTACTTTATTTTAAGATCAGATTACAAACAAAGACATACAGCGATTTATACAAAAAGTGATGGGTAATTTATGAATGAGTCATTAAGTTGAAAAAATATTAAATAATTGTACTAGTATTGCCATTGCTTTGCCAAAGATTATCAGATTACATAAGCATTGTAATGGGAACCAGATCATTATTATCTTTGCCTATCTCTGTGGTGCGGTAACGTGAAACTAATCTGGTTGCAGTAGTGAAGATGAAGACGTTTATTGCATTCTTTTAGCATGACTAAGAGTAGTGCTATACTAATCCTATGCAATAACTATAAGTAGCTAGACTTAAACAGTATAATTTTTCCATGTTGTAACATCAGACAGATAAAATGTGCTCGCAGTTATATCTTAATCTTTGCTCTACACTTTACACTTTCGCCAGTGTCGTTTTAAAAAATTACATTGATCATCATGCTGTTATTCTTAATCTTTCAATTTGTCGACCTACTGATAGTGAAGTCAAGTTACTGCAACATTGAAATTATACGCTGTTGCTTTGCGTTATTTCTACGAATTTAGCTACATTTATGTCGTTGGCAATGATAGCGGTATATATAAGCAATAAGACTGGTGCTGGGGATTAACTTGAATTATTGATGTTGTAAATAATCATGTCAACCATAGTATAGACAGCCAAGTCAAGTTCGTTTGTTTTAAGTCATGAGCTGCTTTTTGTCCTCATTAATAATATCACAATTTACCTATTTCATAACAAGTAGTTAGTAACACAGTAGTTACTTTGCAGTGTACATAAAATACCTAATCTAGGCAAATGAGCCAATCCAGCGTATTTATGTATTTATTGAACATGATATTTATAAACATTTTTTATGTCCATGTCCCCGTTATTCCATAACTAATTGGCTATCTCGTTAATGTCTATATCATGAGACTTGACTAGAGGAAAATGATGGAGCTACCTCATGTTATTTATTGAGATTCCTAATTTGGAAATATGTCACGCACGAAACAAAACGGAAGAACGCAACACTATAGATTAGCAACATGTACAAAATCGGATGCATTTGTTTAGGATTAGGAATGTAACTTCGTGTAAAATATTAATACAGAAGTACAAGGGTATACATATTTGTGCTGAATAAAGGTTTCAGTAAATTAAACCATATCGCAGGAGTATACTGCATACTGCATCCTATCTATTAAAATCCTACTTAAGTAAGTAGGTAAACATATGCTTTATGAAACCATTATTATTTGATGTCAATAATAGCTAATGTAAGGGCACGAAATTTTTTGGTTAAACATGAGATAGGGAAAAGAATAAGGGGTAAACATGGTTTAAACTTAAACTTGCATTATAGTAGAGATTCTACATAAATGCACCCTCTGCCCTATGTACGTCTCTATAGATATACCTAAGTTAATATTGTGCACCAAGTAAAATAGTCCATATTTACAAGTTTGGCATTCGGTTAAGAGAAAAGATAATGAAGGGTTCCAATGAAAGTTCCATAATTTCCCCTACACCTACTACTATCACTATCATTACCACTATCGCACACTGTATAGTACATCTATACTACAATTTACACAAATAATCCTACATATCAGAAATAATTCCATTCCATAATTATAACTATATGAAATTGCATATTATCTCATGCCTGCACTTTCTCTACGGAAGAGGTGTTCGTTCTGTGTTTCAAATGGAAAACAGGAAAAGACGCCGACACTGTACCGTTTCATTAAAATTAAGGATTCGTCAGTATAAAACTTCAAAAGTGAACATAGTGTATAAGTTCATTCATATCCTAATTCATTACATTGTGTATCTGCAATTCTGCAGTAAAAGAGTCGAAATGCAATTCTTACCTTTCGTTCCCACGTGACCTCTGGAATTGGAAATCCCCCTACATGACATACCAAGGTGATGGGTTCACCTTGCTTTACGACGAGGCTTGTTGTCTGGAATTGTGCGCGTGGAGGGGCTGCAAATACACATTTGTAAAATTTTATTAATCCATCACTTTGCCAAATATACATCAAATATATTACAACTAATTAAGTGCCACATTTTGATACTCAACTTATTACACTGGTTAGTAATCTATCCTCTATGCTTATTAACGTTAAGTTATGTTATGTTAGAATTTATAATTTGGCGAGTTATTAGAAAATATTTTAACATTTTATATAGCCAAGTAAAACATAATTTTAAAAATAAATCTTATCACATGCTTTCCTCAACGTCTATCATTGCTATCACTCTGTCGATTTATCTTTTCTGTCAATCTGAGTTCGGAAACATGATATCACACACACTAGAACTAGTAATTCCTACCTGGAAACATTTGATCGACTTTAATTACTTCTAATGTTGAATGGTCGATAGATTCCAAACGCTTCTAAACATGGGTGTCACATATCAAGGTGTGGATGAATGCTCATTATATGTAACACAAATTGTCTTCCGGTTTTTTCTACCCTTTAGTCAATCGTTGACGCAAAGTAAATGCAAATACTATTATACTATTACCGTCATGAATTCTACTAACTGCTTGAATACTAAATACTACCTTCTTATCGCTCGCAATCAGGAAGAGTATCTCCTTACGCACATTTCTTTCCGTTTCCATTTCGATATTTCTGACAGTGATGTGGAGTAAACGTGTGTGCATAGAATAATATAGAAAGTAAACTCACTTAGCCATAACATTTATCTTTATTTGAGCTTCTCTCATAGTTATTTCATAACTAGCTTATGACATAAGGGCATACTACATAGGTTGCAATAATATAACGGTAAACGGTAAAAATGTGTCTTAGTAATAGTTCCGTATTTTTATGAGACTCGAAATCAAATGAAATTAAAGCTAACCAAACATCACACACAATGCAATGCCAATGCCCACCCGTCTTCAGATGTTCTTCCCCGTGTGCGTACTTATACTGGTACATACTACTACTACTACTACTATCTGTATTTGATATAATCTCCTTGTTAAGTCTGATATGTTCGTTCTCCTGATGAAATAGTTTGATATTCTTGTCAAGGTTTTAAGCTTAACTCAAGCACACATGGTGGTCTGGCCTGGTATAGTCTAGTCTTGACTTAGTTTGCTACAGTAAATAATCTAGTTCAATTCTACTTTGAACATTTCTTCTACGCAATGCAATGCTTTACAGATAAAACATTTCTCTCTGCCATTCGCATTCCCATTCTTACAATCTGTGAACATATGTATGTATAAAATCCTGCTCCACTAGCTCTACAAACTCTTGTAGTATTTTTGTACACAGTCAAACGATATGTGGAGAGCAAACGCAAATTGCAGTGTTTATGGTGTTAAGAATGTAAAAAATTGCCTATTGCTTTTGCCTACGGATATATATTGAATAATCATACTATCATATACCTCTAACTAGATACTGTGTCTACTATGTGTACACAATTACTTTCCCTTGTTATATAATACGGAGTTTTTTTATTGGTTACTATCCAACTAGCTCCCATTACCTAATTGTTTACCTAGTTTAGTCTATCCAATTCTATAGGACATAGAATAGCACAAGTTTAATGTACTCCTTTGCTGTATGTAATGCTTGCGTATCCTATTCTCGTTTAGGAAATGCGTGCAGGAAGTAGGTACCTTCAGTTTCAGTTCAGACCTTCACCTTGTCTCACGTTACATTACAGTTATACACAAACAAAACGTTTGAAGTACAAAGGAACTGAAAAGACTGACATGTAACAATCCTAAACTGCCTTAACAAAGATAGCTAACTAGGTATGTACTATTTAGCCATTTTCGAGGTACCTTAACCTACACTAAAACTTGAATAATAGTAAGGTACCATTACATGCAATGAAAAAAGGGACAGAAAAGCAAGCTTTCTCCTTGTTTGATTCTCCCATAGCATGATGAGTAACTATTACTTATATAAATCATGTTACCCGAAATCATAATGTAAATTACATACAAGATAAAACCTATACATTAAGGAATTTGGGTTGACTTACATAGAATGTCCAATCTGTGTTTGACGGAAACAGGAGTGGTATGAGTCACACTGCAAGTATAATCCGCAGCATCAGATGTCGATAAATTCTTAATGACTAAGTCCATGCCTGAGTTTTCTAGACTAATTCTCTTGTCATCCCCAACTATAGCGTCTCCAACTACAATCAGTTCGGGTCCTCTGTGCCATAGGAGTGCATAATGTTCTGTGAAAAATTAAGAAATTAAAAGTTGGCATTATTTCACATTTTATATCGAGATACTAATTACAACCTAGCCATAGGACCGACGGACCGACCGTAGCAAACACAAACAATTTTTATTAAACAGACAGGGATTTATGTACGGATAAGATATTTACGATCTCAAAGTTAAGATCCTTAACCCTTGTACGTAATAAACATTTAATCTCAACATTCGTTGGCTACGGTCTTAGATATAAATTATTAAGAGAATTAATTACTACGTGTACATATAATATATTCACTAATGTAAATGTAACGCTCTTAATAAGAGAAAAATGTATACAAAGTATGGATAATTATTATTTACTGAGATGCTCTCCATGACATGGTAATCGAACTGTGCTTGAAATTTCTTCTTGATAGGTCGTAGGTTTGCTGGTTATCACCGGCACATGATGTGGATGAACGTCTTCATCATCGTCGTCATTTTCTTCCCCTTGATATTCTGAATCGTCTCCTGTAATAGCCAAACATATACAACATTAGAAAAATATAATTCACAGCATTAAAGTATGTACAGTAATAAAAATAATTCATCCATATTCAACAAAATCAGTTTTCTCAAGCTTTTCATTGTCAGATGATAAACCAACATTAAAATTAATACTTTTAACTATCAAACTGCCAGAAGATAGCAAACGAATTTAATAACTACTTGTTTTATATTTAAGATGAACTGTATGTTACTTATTGTCAATACATACAAGTTCATTTTCCACACCCTGTCAAGATCCACATTAATTTCACCAACTTATCTCTTTTCATTTCAGTCAATGTCAAGAAATTAAATCGTCTGCCAATATAACCGAGCAAGCGTAACAAATTATGACATCTGTAGCTTCTTTCCAATGACCCGTAGATTTGTATGAGCTGTTATGTATCCGCAATGAATATATTTAATGCGTATAAAGATTCGATTACACGTAAAAATGATAGTTATGTACATAATACTTACAATACTGTTTTTCATGTAATAAACAAAAATGTGCCAAGGAAATCAATATTGCTTAATACAGTTGTGGCGTGCTCAATGCTTACTTCTTATTTACAAAACATGTCATGTAATTCCCTTTCATCGCAATACAGACATTTAAAAAGCAGAATTTCACGCAGTGCTTTTTATATGGTCATTTGAATCTCAGTTCACATACCACACATACTCGACTTGTACTTATACCATTTCATCACTCTTCTCGTTTTCTTTATGAAAAAGGGGTTTATGGAAATACAAATATAGGTAAAAACTGCCAAGCCACTTCATATAGCCCCGAGTTAAGTCAGTATATCAATATAATAAGTATGGAATAAATGAAATCAAAAAAGGTTCCAGTCCAGATTAGTTTAGATCAGAGTTCACTAGCAGACGCTCACTTACTCACATACTTACGTACGACACACTCACCCACACAAACCCTCCTTCATTTATTAAGCTTTACTGTGAGAATATTTATAATGTTATGTACAATATATCCTGCATCCTGGAAGGATTATAGTTATAACAGATAGAGCAATCTCTCTTCCAGAACTTTGCCTTATGACTACTTTGACCGTGCATTGCATGACTAAATAAAATAATATCCTGTATCAAAATATCAAATGGTTCACTAACAGTTATATTCAATCAAGTTATGTACTTCAGCTACTCCAGCAGAATACATAATATATAGGTATTGTATGTACATCCCAGAATCAGAGTCAAGAACATTAAATATTAACGGAAGCTTCCCTAACAATGAGAGCAAGTTGAAGACACTGTACTGATACTGATGCACAGTTGAGGGATCCAGATCGAGCCTCGCCTCGTCATGGTGTCATTGTTATCAAAGCTGATCTAGCATCAATGCAATTCAGATTGAATAGGCTAGCGAACGGTGCCCATTTCCCGAAAACACAAAAGTTCCCCATGTCCATCTCAATGGCTCTTATTAACACTCCATTGACAAGAAAACTTTCCCAGACACATTCCATTATCTACAAAATCGAAGCTGAATGACACGACAATCTCAGTCACCCAGCCAGGCGTCGGACATCATCTACAAAAATATATCTACCATCTACCATGCATCCATATACTCATCTGATATTAAGTAATATATATTGTGATATATAAGTAATATATTTGGGGAAAGAAGTTAACTGATGCATTTAGAGATTCTGTTTATATTGAACAGAACACACTAGTCATTTACATACTACATCTGAATGATACAGAAAAACATTACATACGCATTACGAGCACAACACGATCAGTACAAATATTTTCCAGTGGACTTCCACTGGGGTCCCACCAAAAACCAGCCCAATTTGGTACAATGCAGCAGAGTACACACACTCCCATTTATTTTGGTCTCATTTAGTTTTAGTATCCCACAGTTTTACATGCATACTTAATACCTTTTGTACTAACATAATATCTTTGTGAATATATATTTATGTTCTTTATGTAGAATTTAAATAGGTTAAGTGTATCTTCAAGGGCGGGTTTGAAATGGTAAATACAATGCAGGTTATTCGCCACTTCACCACGGTCAATGAGCATAAAAACGTAATGCGCTAATAAACAGTAATAGATTTGCAAGTGATTCTGTGAGCCGCAGTGACTACAAAAAATCTATTCTAGCCTACATAATATTATGCTAATATCGTTGGAATAGGTATTAATTAGCTATATGTGTGACTGTGTTTTAAGCAGTAAATGTAAGATAATAATTCTCAAGAATAAAATGTTGGGATACAAAATATGGATTTACGGCAGTACGGTACTTATTTTTCGTTCCAGATATTGTTTCGATAGGATGATGTGACGTGGTTTATTATGAGTGTTACCTACAACGTAATTTATTCAATCGTGATTTTACCATGACTTGACAATCTGTTCTTTAACCCATGATTTTGTCAATGTACTTTATGTCCAAACAAAAACACTATTTGTGTTGTTACTCATTCATACAAGTACAGTGTGAGTCATCTGCATAAAAGATAAACAAATGTTTGTTTTTTGTTGTACGAACAGTAAACTGAAATAAGTTAGTGAAGCAAGGGGTATGGACGAATGGTCCCCAAGTCTGGGCGTGAGCCTTTAGCACTTGACAAACAAAAAACAAAAACATGAGCATACAGTTGTCCTACATACTTAATTTAAAAATAAATTATATTCTACACAAAATTATTATAAAGCCCAATACAGAATAGTTGATAGTATTTTCAATCTCATAAGGGCTACAAACACACATTGCTTTTTGCCTACAATAATAATTTTTATCAGAATAATTTAAAATTATATATTAGTATGTAGATTCTATGTCGGATGCCTCCGCAGTATAGTAAGCATGGTAAAAAAATTAAGTATTAATGTCAGTAAATGTAATCATTGCTGTTTGCTAGTTAAATTTTGTTGTGTAAATAAAAAAATACTAATGTAAAGTCCAATTTTCACATAATCCACGTAACTCATGCCACAACGCATTTAATTTTCACTCAAAAACATCCGCTTTTGATGGGTAGATGAATACAATGTTTATTCACAATTAAACTTAAGAACAGAAGATTATGGTACAGACTATAAAAGGAATTTGGCAAAGTAAGTCAAGGTTGGAAATGCCACACCAAAGCAAACCTACTACCCCCAAGCCGAATAGTTTACTCCTTAAAAATTGTAATTGTTGATATTTGCTTAGCAATTTAAGCTAATTCCGTCAAATTGTATTCTCAGTGTAGCTTTAGATGCTATCAGGATGATAGAGTTACAGAGACAAAACTCCATCACAGACCTCTAACTCATCTTCATTGCAGAGATAAAGCCCTAATTTGGTCTCGGCTTACATAATATTGCACGTCACTTTGCATTGAGTAAGAGCATCATCCCAAATAGACAAATAAAAGAGTTGATAAGCTAACATTTGCCAAAGGCAAACAATGCCAGACTGGGTTTACTAAATAAAACTGTTCATCCTACTTTTGCTTTTACTATTTAGTCTACACTTGACTGGAATAGCTAATAACAATAATATTTCATCTTAAATAGTCTCTACACTTGGTATGCGTTTTTATCTAGAAGTATGTATGTCCCACTAGTATTACAACAAAGAATAGACTTTTGTATGTATATGTACATAAGTGCGATAGATTACGTAATCTCTTTGTTTCTCATTCCCTAAAAGCAAAACTTGATTTATCTACTATTCTTATTGCTCCTTACACTTAAAACGATAAAAACACACAATCTTGCCAGGTTTAGTGAAGCCACCTAATAAATGAAACTCGAGAAGAGAAATGAATCCCACAAAGACTTGTTACCATACACAATGGATTTTTACAGATGTGGCACATAGATCATATAATTGTCCTGCCAAGAAAGTAAAGGTAGTTGATTACCTTGCCTGGCAATTGTGTACTTGATACGTATGGCATATACTACTTAACATTAGTAATGTTGTGCAAACCTGGATACATTAATATCTCATGACCAAAGCCATTACGTAACTAATCTTGAATAGCTATCTGTACTACATACCAGAAAACGGGAAACAATTTACTATATCTTCGGTGTGGTTTCAACGGATAAACCTGTGTCAACATAATTTAAGTTGAGCTTAAGCTTAGCTAACTACTTTCACTTGTTTCTAAGATAAAGCACTTTACTACTTTAAAGAGGGTTGAAAAAGTTAACATAAACATTTTTGGTCGTTATGAGTGAATTCATTATAACATTACGAATGACAATGTGTTTTTAAATACTTAAGTGCTTATTGTTATGCGTAAATGTAAAAGTATAGGTTACTGATATCACACTTATACCAGATATATGATATACCAAATACAGATATATCTGTGTTAAGGAGAAATGTTAGGTATGTAAGAAATTGTTAGATAAAAACTTCCAAATTGTAAATTACACAGAGAAACCACTTTTATTGTCCAGTCGTTTGATGACTAGGTAACTGGGTAGGTATCCCAGCAAGATATGTACAAGATTTACCTACAGATGTGTAGAACAAAGGCAATTACTTCCCTGCAACTTACTCACACGTAGTATAAAGGATAATAAAGTTGACTTTTTTATTTCTCACAAAAATCTCCAACGTGCATAACATATCCTTTTGCAATTTAGCAAATTAACTGAGCAGAACTGTCGGTATTTTTGTATTATTTACTGCCTTTGCAATTATTGGCTGAAGGGGGATTGGGGATGTTTTAATTTTTGCTCGTTTAGCACTTTATGCTAAATCGAAACTCCTTTGGTGGTCAAACCTGCCTGCTTAGCCTAGCCACAAGCTTAACATGGCAAGGGTATTATAATATTAAATTCATGTCACTTATTTACTCACCATTCCGAAACGACTGGAGTGCTTTAACAACCAAGATACCGACATTTTATTAGCATTAGCTTATTAGGTACCGGTTTTATTAGAATTCGCTTTGTGTAACAATCCTATTAGGACTATTTTGCTCGACTGGTTTAAAACTAATATGATGGTAACACTAATAAGGTTATTAACTCAGTATTGTAGACACTAGTTGTCAAAGTCAAAGGCTACCTCTAAGGCTTTACATTCGTCTTTTAGCCCCAACTTACTAAACTTGGTACTCTACGATTTCAATTATTATCCTCATAAATATTTTATGGCAAATGTATAGGGTATGTACAATAGGTAAGGTACACTTGCATCTTACATACACAACATACATTGTAAATTATTGAACTTATTGCAAAGGTCACAATGTACACACACATACACACAAAACCACGACCAAAGAAACGTTCATCCATCATCTCCTTATTTAGGGGGTATCAAATTTTACTACATGCTATTATTTTACCGCACAACAAATACAAAGTACCAACATAATGGTACCCGGATCACATTAAATGTATGCCTCGTTATCCCTCTACTGTCTGACATGATATCATGAAAAATTCATTCATAGCCTATCTATAAGAGATTTCCCTTTACAAGATGGAGATTGAACTCTTTTATTTTTTTTATATGCATCTGTTCGATTCGCGTTCATATTTACATAAAATACACCGTGAAAAGCCCATCAATATAAAAATGGTTTCCCTTTCGTTAGTGGAAAGTAGCTTTCTGTAGCTCCTGAATTATAAGAAATCTTCCAGGATATATCGTCTCCCATTAATAATGCATTAAAGATCGCCTTTCCATCAGAATTGTGTTACTCGTATAGTATCTTTCCTTTCCATTTATACAAAAATGGGTTTTACTACACTGTAGATGTAAAAATGCATTGATGCATGTTTATAATATGTAAAAATATATCAGATGTAGAAAAGGAGGAAAGTTTGTATGCACTAACACTAACCCTGACAATTAATGGAACTCCAATTACGCTAACAACCACCAAATAGCCTAATTTTCAGCAATTAATTATTGATTTTCAATTCTCGTGTTTCCGGTCTGTTTACCCTAAGCTATAATAATAATTTAACGAAAGTCAACCGAAACACGATCAGGGAGACTAATGTAATGCATCTGCATAAAACGCTTTCCTGTCGTGTTTGATCCCATGAAGAATGATTTGCTTATATCTCCTTGCACACGATTTACATGATTTTGATTACATGCTAATGGTAAACTACATACCTAACGTGTGCAGTTTATGGAACTTACACGGACACTCTAAATTATATTGTGCTACAGTATTGTACAACAATATTTCAAACCCTGACTGGAAGTACTAAACAACAGCCAGTTTCACTACCAAAACAAGTGACACAGTTCACAATCTACATGTGTTCACATAAACACCAGTCTTCTTAGTGTAATTTGTTTAAACATAAAGTTTTATAGCTTACGATTGCCCAATGTATTTCTTTAGTGGGTATTCTTTGTAGCTGATTTAGTTTAGACAATCGAAATTTAAAAGCAATTAACCTATTCAATTAAATATTTTACCACAATTCAGGATCTATATCTGCTTATATACATAAAATAATAATAACATGTATCGCCAACACAGCCGCACAAGAGGATAAACTACATCCCATGCAATACGTGACAGTAACAATTTGTCAAGGAAAAAAAAACAATTGATTTGATAAAAGACCTACGTTTTGTTAAGTATTTAGGTACAATACTGTATTTAAAAGTGTACTACATACTTCAATTAATTAGTAATGCACTGTGATTCGTAATTCGCATTGGAACTTGCATTACAATACACTTTCAGAAGATGCACCAAATATTTACCTAGACAATTTTCAGTAATAATATTAATACAACACACTTTCTTCGTGTGATGGTTTCGAAGTTCTTATGTACTAAGTTGGAAATGAAATTAAGACGGGATGACAATAAAATTCCTGTATTAATACGTAAAACAAAAAGTTATGTATACCTATATATCTCTTTTTATTCTTTCCTTTTGAGATAATAAAATCTACCGCTGCATATTTATATTTAATATTCGTTTCAAGCAGGAATCCTGCCTTGCTTGACTAAAGCTTATATTATTATTGTTTATCTAAGTAATTCTATGGAATCTGTAGTTGAATGTTGAAATGAAAAGAAGTTGTACTGACAGTCTGTCTGTGCACTTTTATACATCGTCACGAATATATCAGTGAGCATTGTGTAAAACCATCCCTGCCTTCCAAACTTCCATACATATCCCAAAGCGAAGCTAGGAGTATTATAGCAGTAAGAACTAGTACAGAATAGTAAAACATCTTTGGTTCATGTTCAACTCATTTGACTCACAATGGTCATACATAGTCAGAATCATGTCATGAATGGCCACCCGGGCTTGCATTGTTAATTACATGCAAGATGCGTACATAAATACATACGAGGGTAAGTCTAGTCGAGGGAAACCACTTTGTACTTTAGTTTCCTACTAATGCAAAGGCAACGCAACGACAGGACAGTAAGTTAACCTAACCCCATGTCCTTTACAATAACACAGCACACACAGCATAACTTTTCAAAACTCTCAATTGAAACACATGCAATTAATGAGCATTATATCAACTCATCTACGAGGTGAGAAGGACGGACGACCGGCCATCATCATCATTATTATCATCATGGACTTGGCTCAGCTACATCACGTTTCTTTACTATTTCATTATACACGAAAGATACGGTCAACCATATTTTATGGCTATGACTCTCATATCTGTTATTATCGCTGGATAAAAGACTCCCCAGCACATACTTAGTTTTACTTAGGTAGGTAAGTAGTAAGTAGGTAGTAATAAACCATACACTATAGAATAATACAATGGAAGAGTATCATTTCAATATTTAAGTGCACAACAAGTTAGACAACAATTACCAGAAACGTGGACACACCTTACAATTAGCAGTCATTTACATTCGTTTCGCATTCACATTTATTTCTCAATGGGCTTATCGATTGGCTCTCAATTTATGTATTTTTTACCGTCGATAGAAGCATATGCCCAGGACAGAAATCTAAATAAGTGCTAACTAAATATGTACACTTAGAAGTTGACCTTTGGACTTTGTGTAACCTCACTTTGGTATTTGGTAGGTAGTAGGTACTATCCATAACCAGCAACCAGGTGCGGTCATTACAAATACTGTAGTTTTTATTTAGATTATCTAAGCTATTAAATGTCTCTAGTAGTATCATTAAATAATCAAAATGAATATATGTCATTCTCATAATGAGGAACACAAGGCAAAATAAGGCAAAGCTGTGATGATTGTCACTGTACCTGTACCTAATAAATACAAGATTGCTAGAGATGCGATAAGCACATTTGGTACTATCGTGTAGTTAGCATGTACAGATATATGGCAATTAGTGTCAATGGGTTAAGCAAATTTCTAATTAGGGAACGCCAACTGTTGGTTAGTAGCTAGGTACTAATCCTACTATCTATCCCTACAAAATAAAGAATAATTTCAATAGGTACCTACTACCTATACGATGTTAATGTAATCTTATATATATAACTTTTATTGTCATAATATGGTTCTTTAAATGACATTTACTAAATCTTTGTATATTCTATTTCCATTAGTGTGATTTACATAACTTGTTTTACTCTTACCAATAAAATTTGCAGTTTGGAATTACACAATGGTACATACTAAAATAATCCGTAAATAAGATTAAGATGTTTACAATTCGCAAGTCGTAAAATAATATC
>JAQFYC010002619.1:0-24610 GCA_034694165.1 Tomocerus mixtus | reverse complement strand
GGACGCACGGACGGACGCACGGACAGACATTGCGATTACATAAGCCAGCCTCGCACACTCGGGCGGGCTAAAAACAGCACAGGTACTATAAACTAAAGTACTATAGAATAGACAACTAAATTCTCAACATAGTACATAGTTTAATGTGGCTCTAGTCATGAACAGATATCCTATATTGAGATTTGCATTCAACAACAATACAAGGAGATAGCCAATAAATATCTAATTGTATGTTTAATGCGATATTTTGATTAGAACGACGGACTCCTCACGTTTTAATAGTTTTCCCTCTTCTTCATAGATACAGATAGGTTCAATCTGCATATAGAAAACAACGAACTTGTTTTCTCGGTATATCGTAAGTGATAAACAGGATATCTCGTCAGCATATTGTCTTTAGGTACCTACTACTTATATGTAAGTATTTAAGATGGGTGCACATTTTATATGCACAATGTTTTGTATATAAAAATTCTTATATAATCTTGTTGTGTCGATCATTGTTAAGTACCTGACTGTTTTTTCTGTATAAGGTCATATTATTCAATTATCAATTCCTACTTTTATCAGTTGCCTTACGAAAATGTGTTTTGAATTGAATCTTACTTTTGTTGCCAAAAAAAATATTATTAATATATTTCTCGGGGGGAAAATACATTTATTTAATCTACACTGACTTCAAATATGAAAAGTTTGTCACAAAGACACAGTAATTAAGTTACAATTTGATTTTTAACAGATATAACTACTATTATAACACATATTAGATTAAATAATAATTTTTGATAATATTACTTATTTGAAGAAAATAGATGGAAATGTAACGAACTTTTGGAATAACTGATCTAAACCAGTATATGTACCAACAATAGATTAATATTGGAATTTATTTGATTCTGCGTTAATATTTGAAGGTGTATTATAGGGAAATGCTAGCAATCAACGAAAGATTGACAATTGTTAGCAAATTAGATTTTTTTATTGTCTATTCAACGATTTCTACATATGACATAAAAATAGTTTCACGGACCCAAAGGCTAAAAAAAGTTAAAATGAATATTTCTTGGTGTTCACTAATTGCATGAATAGATAAAACTTATACTACTGTATAACCATTTAAAATGGAAATCCTTGTTTAACTAAATATTCAGCCAAACATGGTGAATAATATAATTTATGATTCATAAAATGTTTAAAGGTTTTCTGTAGTTTTAGTAAAATTGTCTAATAATAATGAAGTGTAATAATCCTCCCATACTTACCATTGGCATGCGCCTGTGAATTTATTTACACTTTATTTTTACACAAAAACTTGCCAAGTAACAAACTATTGATAAAGAAGATGCAATATTACTCTCATTGGGCATTTTTTCATTAAATAAAGCAGGAAAACATTGTTGCCTGCCAAAAGCAGCGATAAAATCGTGAATTTAATAGATTTCAAGTTGCTTCGAGAGTGAAGGGAGTAAATAATCTTAATCTTAAGTAATTGGATATAATACGCTCGTCTCATCTCTGTTACAGTTTTCAATATTTCAATCCAATGTTTTTGTATTCTGTGCGTGTCTAGTTGTATAGTTTTTATTTATTACTTTATGTAATACACAGAGAACAGTTTTTGAAGTTTTCCTTTTAAATTTTAGCATTTAACTAATGATAATTTGATAGGGAGGATGATATGATGGGATAAAAAGGAGCCCGTTATTCGAATGTTCCATTTAGTAAACAGTAAAGAACAGTAAGGGAAAATTGCGTTTTCCATTTAGCCATTTAACGCAAGAGAAAATAGAGACAGAGAGATGAGATGAGAAATAATTCTCTCCAGAGCAGTCAACCGAAGGAAACTTCCGGAGCCATTTGGTTAGCCACACCACAGAACACAAGAAAAAGAAGAAATTCAATTCCCTATACGAATCTCTTTAGCAAATTTAATTCTTTATACTTACATCACATCCCTCAACTTGACTTGGCTTTGACTTCCTTTGACTCTGACTTCAAATAATTGCATCGCAGCAAACACAAAATATTTTCCTTACGCGTTAGCAAATCAATTTACATTCATAGAAGACAAAATGGTAAAAATCCTTCGGTTTACCTTCAAAATATGTAATAACATTGAAAATTATTACGAATTTAACAATACAACAAATATTGCAGCAGTTTTTAAATTGCTTTTCGAATGACTCGACGATTTAATATATTCATATGTTGTGTTGTAATGTTGTGAGAAGTGATTTGGTATTGTCTGCGAACATTTTAATTCGGATGTATTTTGTACATAGATAGCTGAACAGAATATTAATAATTTCTATGCTGCTTTAAACAAGTAATTATGATCTTAACCTTTTTATTTTGTACTTACAGAATTTGTTCAGCACGTTACGAGAACACTTGAATTAAAATTGACAGACATAAGACATAAGTAGAGCAAGTGTAATATGCTGCACTTCTTCACAACATAACCTACGTACTTATCCTTATTAGTCATACTAGCTATCCTATTTAGCAATTCACTGCATAATCTCTGCAATTACCCTTAAATAAATAGAAGCAACAGAACATAATGGCTAATCCTCAACAACCTCAAAATGTAAGGCGATATAACTGAACAGGGCTTATGCATTTTTCATTACCTATACCTTCCTAGACTGACTATTTATATGAAAAAAGTGCTTTCATATAAATAATTTAATAGTTTTATGCATGCATAATGGTATAATGAACAATGCATGTGTAAGGATTAAAAGATGATGCTATTAAAATTCTGAGAAAATATCGTGACAAATACATGTATTTTGGTTATAAATTGTAATTTTGCCTACATTTAGGGGTATGAAGTATCTGTTTACATTACAAAAGCATTTTTTGCATGCGTTTTCGTTATCAAGAATGTTTGTACTTGAATGTTAATGTTAATTGTTGAATGTTGCTGCAATATTTTGTTAATTGTGGTTTGTATCTACTTTGTAATTATAAATACCCGCAGTACTTTGTGTAAAAACTGTTTGCAATTTTGCATTCCTCTATATTTGAGACTAAAATGTATGAAATACTGTACAATATCATCTCTTTCGCAAATACAATATTTCACGAATAGGTAAGCTATAAAAGGATATTTTACCATTTGCTGTACAAAACACAATACACATGTAAGGAAACTGTAAACAGAATTTGTATACACGCATTTGAATGCTAAATGATTTAAGATATCTTCAAAATAAGTTACAAGACAAACCATAACAAAATTCTATATACTTATCCTTTAGCTTATAATTTGACATCCAACCCAATCCACTTCACTCTTGAATGTTTATGGAAAGGATGTAAGTATTCTCGTTATTGTGCTTTAACTTTGCACCTGTATTTATAAAAGCTTTGGATTTCAGTTTGGAGTGTAGAAAGACTGAAAGAACTTATAAAGACAAGGCACAGTTCAGTGGTTTACATTTACTAAATAGATAATATCTGTAAATGATATATAGTGTAGAGATATAGACCGGATATAAAGAAAAGATGTAATTTACAGTGTAAAGCAACAATTTTGGTTTTAAGACAGATTATTCATTGTTCAACTTGGACAATTCTGTTTTACCCGTCATAGCGGTTTCATCCCAATTTCAACTCAGCTCAGTTTACAGAAAGATAAACCCAAAACCTTCGATATTTTTATTTTTAATGCTTTTTCTAGAATGGAACTACTAATACGAACAAATCATTTTTAAACTGATTTTAACCTAAAGATGAATCTTGTAAATTAAATGAATCAGACAATTTATTGTATCTACTGTACTTAACTAAATTTCTACATCTTTTGTTATTGTTGAAATATTTGTTGGACTTTATGTTTGTGTACGATATCTTCCAAATTACGATACAGGAATAATTTCATTTGATTTAGCAGAACTTATTTCCCCCATAAATGAATAAAAGGCCTGCATACATTCAATTTTCAATGAAAACAAATATTTAGCTATTTACAGTTTTTTAAGCAAAACTTAATAAAACTGTACTAAAACATTTAGCTACTAATCATTGCTAAATATTTTGACAATTCTGCTAAAAGTGACTATTAATACAGAGAGGCATAATAGCAATAATTGTAATTGAGAATCTGGAGCATAAAATCTGGAGGATATACCTACATATTGTACATATTACGGAAGTTGTAAGTAGTTAGTACTAAAATAGTACTGTTGTTTCAGTGGATTTGAGATATACTTTTACTTTTCTACTTGTCTTTTAAATCATAAATGAAAATTCCATCTAGGTCCTTCAGAAAAATATTTTATACTTATTAGTACTTACACGCCGTAAATATTTTATGGTTTAAGTCAATTAATTTTCTCTGTAAGCAGTTACATAGATATGTTTGTGGGTCATAATTTAATTCGTTATATTATAGTATGTTATGCTAGTTGTTTCAGTATGTAAATTAAATTAAAGTTTTCTGTTTTGTATAAGCAACTAAGCTTACAACTAAATTAAAGCAGTCTGCAGGGAATACAGATAATTTAATTAAAGAGTATTAAAATAAAGTGTATCATGTCATTTCCATGCTGTTTTGGGGAGTCTCGCGGATTTGAATTTGAAATTGACTTTCTTCCTGTGTTGTGTAGTTGTACCAAATTCCTTGAAATGGATCTCTCTGTCTGTGTCTTTGGTTTGAAATTTGAAACTGACATGAATTTTATATGTACAAGTCAAGATAATAATATTCTCCACTCTGATCCTTTAATAAGGAGTTCGTGATGAAAAGAAAGTTATTCGTATTAAAATTAATCCTTTACACCAAATACTACGAAACCTAACGTGTAAGTTCAAAATTGAAGTCTAGCCTACCCTGAAGCAACTAATTCATTTAATGTAGTGCATAATTCCCTATATAACTGAAATAAAGCTCTCTATACAAATAGTTCTAAACTCTAATTACAGTTCATTCCGTTTATAAGGAATTTTCTTCCTATTTAACTCCAATTTATAATATTTTAGCCTATCCTGTGAATGAGTAGTTAATATAATTGAATAGTAAATAGGAAACTACATTAGAACTATTAAAAATTATACAAAATTGTGGAACAATATTATGGGCATCTTTATAAGTCAAGTAAAGAACTCTTTTATTGGCTTTTTACACTATCTACATGTTAATGGATATAAGGAATTCTACAATGGAAAGAGTTTCCTATAAGAGTCCTTATACACAGGATATATTGTAGTACTTGCAATTAGACACTGATAACGTTAATTCCCTAAGTGTATTTCAATTTCTGTTTGTTGCCAATATGCAATAATATGCAAAAGTATGACATTGCAATATATTACATAGGAAACGTAAGTAATGATAATCAGATCAGTAAAGAAACTGTAGAAATCCCATCACATCTGTCACAGAGTCACATTTTCTATTATTCTGTTCTGTAGAAGACAGGAATCTATTTTACGGATATGAATGTATGTACAGTACATGTAGTTACTTGTAAGCTGTAAATACGATTCCTTTTCAAATAATATATTCTGCTACACTTTGTTTTCCTTCCCTTTGATCTGCTTCACTAGTTCCGTTGAATAGAGCAAAAAATGCAACTCGTATCATAAATAACGTAAGGTAATACATTACACATAGAAAATAATAGAATGACAGGCACGGAGTGACTATCTTGTGAAATTGTACACGGCAAATGCAATTGTGCTAATGGTAAGTGGTAAGGGTAAGTAACTAGATCTACAAAGAGTGATATATGTAGAGTAGGTACATTTATACCAGAACATGAATATTTTGCATATATTATAGATATTTTATGGTTTCCTAATATATAACAAGGTTTCGGATATGTATTTATATAAAAAATTAATTTTGGAGCATTTCCATAAATAAAATTTCCTTAATAAGCCTTTGAAATATTTTTACTAGATGTTGGACATTTTTTAAATCATTACATAGTAAAGTGTTAATTTTTTAAAGTAGTACTTACTATAAATAAACTAAAATATTTACAAATAATTACAAAATTTTTCTGACAATTAGCTAAAAATAAATAAAATAGCTAACAATGTAATAATTATAATTTGTATATCATTTAGGGAGTCGGTGGACATTGTACCTAGTAATATTTAGCATTGAAAATATAATTATTGTCATTTCATTGATATAAAATGGAGTTGGAATAATAAATAATTAATTTCAAATAATTCTATTTACTTAACAATTTACCACATCAGAAAATATCTAGACTTTACTAAACCTTTGATTCCCTAACACTAATAATTGACGACACTTAAATTTTTATTGGTTTTACTGTAAGCTTTATTTTTTGCACGAACTAATTTCGAATATAATAATTAACATATCCGAATCCTGAATTTTATCCTGAGGTTTTATCATGAATCTATAAGCATAGTGTAGATTTCAGATTTAAAAATGAATTCGCAATGCTATAAGCTATAAGACAAGAGAGTACAAAGTATGTGTCATCGTGAAACGGCGACATGTGTACCCGTGATTTGTATATTTTATTTTTTCCATCTACCTTTTCTATACAAGAACAACAGCACAACAGCAGATTTCACGCTTCAACAAATTCATACGCAAGTAAACGTAAGCTTATACAGTTACACTGCACTAATAGATATGCATACATTAAGATTTAAGATACCTTTGTACATAGGATTCGTCTATTTTCTCGTGTTGACATGATGCGAGCGAATTTCTTTTGAATTCTGCCGAGTCTAGCTAAAAGAATTAAGACATATGCATAACAGAATAACAATGAATTAGATTGCAATGCCTTAAACGGAAAATCATTTCACTAAATCACAAAAGCTAGAACTTATACATACTTTTACTAATAAATGATAAATAGATACCGTAATGATATCATAATACTAAATAGAATACAAAATACACACAAATTACTTTATTGTCAGCCAATTTTGCATTTAGCATTCTACAAATCGTATCTATGCTTACAACTTACGAGTTACATGTCTTTTATACGTAGAAGCTTAAAATACATTTATACATTTGCAAATGAGTTATATAATAACATTTTCCTTTATTAGATTCCCTCGTATTATGTAAAGAGCAAAGAAAAACTGTTTTGCATGGGGAAACTCGCAAAATTAAATCTTAAATATTTTTTTGCATTCTATTATACAACATTCGTATGTATGAATGCAGTAAATGGTAAATATGTTAGGAAAGTATAAAAGTTTGCAATTAGATTCTTTACAGACACATATTATATAGGAAGATTATGCTTTATGCTATACGTAAGTAGTACAGTACAGAGAGATGGATAATTTACATTTGCCATCTGTCCCTTATTGGTTTCTTTCCCTAGAGCTAATTTGTCGCTTGGATTACATTGCATAGGAATAGAATCATTAAATGCGTGTAAAGTAGAAGTGAGACGAAAATGAGTGAGTTGTCTTGCATTAACTTGCGTTTACACGGCAAGGGACCTCCGCTGAGACTCTTAATGCTATATAACACAATATATTCCATTATCCTATATAAGTTACATAGAAATATAAAGTATTGTATTTAAATGTACGTACATAGTATTTACATAATAGGTACATGCTATATTATTCTTTTCTGTAATGTTAGGCTCTGTTCTCCTGAATTGCTCCTGCTGTACAGTAGTAATAAATATAAGAGAATCAATGCGAAAAGGCGACAAAGCGCTCTGAGACATATATAAAGAGACCATCCATCATAAAATTCTCTCTTATATCTATAAATCACAACAATATCTTAATAAATGCACATTTAAATCCACTACACGCATTTTACTAATGTATAATATCAAAGAAACATTCTAATTTCTATGTAGTATAGTGTTGTTATTAGTTTATTACAAGATACAAACCACAACAGAAGGCAAATTTTAAAGCGACGACGTATCTGTATTATTTGTATGATTATGTGATGTGATGTGATATTTACGACAGACAAGACGGCTAATCTTAATTTTGTGGTTCTTTTACGCTAACGTTTATCTTTAGATTTGCTTTGATATGCTTATGTTACGTTTGTTGACGTGTTATGTATTTGTATTATATAACAAGCAAGTAGTAGTAGGTATTTCTGATCTCCTTTCTTATCTACATAAATAATGTATGCAAGCAGAATAAAGATGATGTTCTGAAAACTACATAAATAGTAAGAAAATCCCAAGTACGTACGAAAAGTGACGACAAGGTGTTTATGAATAGGGAATAGTGTGCATTGTATACCCATACATCTGTAAAAGACAGCAAAGTACACCAGGCAATTGAAGATGAAGATTCTTTTTAACTGCCTTATTGTTTTCCTTGGCTAGGACATAATAATTTCCGATTTATTATAGAATGTTAGTTAAGAAAGGGAAAGATGCAGTGTTTAAGTCTCGCACAGCGAAGTGAGCCTCCAGCTGTTCATTGTATGTATTTGTACATGGTGAGATGTGATGTGGCTTGATATGATGTGGTCTGGTTTGGTTTGATGTTTGATATGAAGTTGTGAGTCGAGTTCACCGCAAATAGCACAACAAACAGAAAAAAGACGAAGAGAGGAGCATTAAAATAGCTAAAGCCAAAGCTAAAGCTAATAATAATGAGGTAACAACTAAGGTATCCCATACTAAAGGCAAATTGCCTGCAAACTTCATGGAATGGAATGGCACAACATTATGTCTCATAACACAACAGCTGAAGGTGTATTGTACAAATGGAAACCAATGAACCCCTGGGAGTCCTTCTGTTACTCTATACCTCACTGATCATCACTTTTGCAAATGTAAATGTATCTGTACCTATAGTACTACATTACAAGTAATAAACTATTATTTTCATTTCCAGGACAAGACTCGCAAGACAAGAACATCTAAATACAGACAGATAGCTCACATTACGTTTACATTTACAATCCCATTCTCCTTTCACAACCAAAACTAATAAACGAAAACCAAAGCAAACTTGCAAACTGCGAGACACAGAGAGAGAGAATTTTATTTCGCAACATTCATTCTGATGTCTTGTGCAAAAAAACTCGCTCCGTTGTGTTCTCCATAGGAAAAATCCTTCAGACTCCCACAAATTGCTGAATCACATATAAAACGCACAAATACACGTTCCTTTGGTATTTACATACTACATATTCGTATTAACAGACTTATCAAGGAAGGTTGTAATTGCAAATGGTGAATTTATGTGATGTAATGGAATGTAATTGCCCTGAGTTGTTTTTAATTACAGACAACAAAGATAACTAGCTCTAAAACCTTTGTTTGCCTATGGAAGTATGTGAATGTGTGATTAAAGTTTAAATACATTAATAAGGAAGGAAATGCAAAGAGTAAAGAGTAAATGAACTTTGCATACAATATTAAATTATTGGGGCGAACTTGACTTGCCTTTTAGACTTTTAGAATTCTGCTTGTGTTCTGCCCCCAAGTCTAATTCACCTTAACGAGTCTATACAATTAAATAATACAAGTTTTAATGTTTAATTTGCATTAGTACAATATTCCGTTCCTTTTCTGTGTCTCTATGTACATTTGTGCAGTAATTACCAAGTTTAAGTCCCAAGATCTGATTAAGTGCAATTTACGATCAGAGATGAAGATTTCGATTGTTGTACACCGATTCCCCTATCTCTACACAAGATCTGGTGTCCGCATCTCTTTGGTCTTTGTGCGTTTGCATAAAGTTGATCTCTTATTGCAATTACATGTTCAGAGTCCTTATTCTTATCTCGAACTTCAAACTTCACTTCTCTTACATCCTCATTATTCATTTTACGAGGTGGATGTGCATTCAATTGAATTCAGTTTCCATTGTGTTTCATTGTTTGTTATTTGCCCGTATAAACAAAGTAAGTAGCCGCCCGGTAGACTGGACTGGACTGGATTACATTAGTAAATAATTCGAGGGAAGCCTTTTTAATAGCAATACAGATACAGGTACATCATTGGGAAAACAATCGTGATTGGATTAAAGAAGAAGCTCCAATACTAACAAAATAATAAGGAACCTTGCTACATTTAAGTATATACTCGTACTACCTTATATAATTCAAGTCAGGAAAAAATTAAGGTAGGATGTTATACTGTATCATTAAGCTACGAATTAGGAATTAGACTCGTTAGGATAGTTAGGAAATAGTAATAACCATATAGGTACTTGATGCAGATCACTCGATCACGTTAAATAGTTTGGCAAAAGTCTGTTTGGCAAAATTGCTATGATCAATAAGTACAAGAGATTCTAAAAATTTAAACTACAGAAATAGCTGAAAATGAAAACGTACATAAGTACTACTTATCAATTTGTAGTTACTAACACAAAATATATTATTAGAATTGCAATTATATAAAATGGCACTGATTAATTTTGGCTAACTAAATTCTTTTTAATCTATATATTATATATATTATATACTTAATTCAATAATATATTAAGAAAATTTCTTGTAATTAGTTTGTGTATTATTAAATTTCCAGATTTTAAGGGAGTCTTTTTGCAAAATAACCTATTTGGCCAAATTAATCCTTTGGTTTTGCCAAAATATCTTTTTAACGTTTGCCAAACTATCAGGCAGCCATACATATATTCATATCTATGTACAATGTATAGGAAAAAACATAACACGAAATAATTTAAATTGGGATGCTCTGCAATTTCGCTCCTTCGTAAGTAGAAGGCAATTTGTGTAATGTTTATACTTGCCTAGGCCTGTGTGTACCTACAGCATAGGTATTATTATCCTAATAACCATATCTAATCTACATGTATGTATGTATACATTTAAGAATACTATAAGTAAATACCAGCATACTTATTTGCTTCCACGGAGAATTGAACTTTATCCGTTGCGTTGTTCTTGTTGCCCTGTTTTTTTTCTATTGTGAAAATTGTACTAAACAAATGTATTAAGATACGCAAGAGATATAATTTCCCTTCCGTTACAAGTTACATTATAGAACCAGACCAGACCAGGGAAACTTTCAGTTTCGTTTGTTGTTTTTGTTTTCATTCTCTATAAAGTGTATACCTATATACCTAAGCCTACTACCTACGCATTTTACATGTTCCCTTCTGTACCATATAACCATCTGTGGATTCTTTAACAAAACATTCGGACATCGATCGCCTTTAAGATTCATTTCCTGTCTTGTCTTGTATTCTATGAACATACTTATGTACATACATAGTTGAGGCATACAGCTAGTTGTGTTGTGTAGCGTGTAGGTAATATATAAAGGCTATAAGATTTAATGGTGATGTACATTAATCCTAATGATAAGCCGTAAAGCATTCTAATATACTTTATAAAGTTAAAACCAGTATATAAATAAGTGGACTCGGGTCTGGCTTGGGATAGACAGCTCTTGAACTTGAATGTTGAATTACAAGTTTCTGCGAACTATACGAACCAAGTGAGAGACTGATTATTGTGAGACTGAAATGAACTTAAGAAATACTAAGAGAAGGAGATCACATCACTATTAGACAGTTACGAGTTGAACTTATAACTTATTATCCTACCTATCCTACGTACAACTTATAAAAAACATCTTCTGTCTAACTATGTAGTATGTGTATTTCTACTATTATAACGACTACTGTGTTATAATGAGTGGTAAAATCATTCCTAGTATTTTGTTTTTATTCCTATAGGGAATTTTCATGTATAGGTACACTTATACAAGTCCGAAGTATACCGCAAAAGCTTTATTAAGTACCCGGGTAGCTTAAACAAATTAACGTTCCTTCATTTGCATTTTAAGTAAAAATTTAAAGGTTTATTTGAAAACTAAAAAACGAGAGTTTTATTCCAAACGGTCACACAATGAAAATTTCTTATTCCAAACAGTTTCCAAAATTAAAAGCTCCTAATTCCACAAATTACAAATGTAATGTCATAAAATTAAAAGCTCCTTTTTCCAAAGTTTTCCCAAAATTACAAGTTTTAAATTCCTTACAAGTTCACCTAATTATTACTATCGTTTCATTGTGCAACAGTTTTGAAGTTTGAATATTAAGATTCTAAATTGTAAAGTACTTTATATATAGTTAGATTTATTGTCATCCCCCAATGGGGATGAATATTGAGTATTTTGTATGAATCCCTTTACAGATTGATTGTTAATGATAACTGTGTTCCCTGTGTGATAAAATAATAAATACGTTTTTACGGTACTTTTTGGTAGCATATTAGCTGACAGGCTATGATCGTAGATCTTATTACATAAATGCTCATAGTTTAACGATACCTTAGCAGTAAGAGTGAAATGAAAAGTGGACAGAACGGGGAAACTTGTATAGTGTAAAGAAAGCTGTAGATTGTCTATACATATGTATGCCTACAATATAAGTACAAGCTTGTTTTGCTACTCGTTTTAATTAATTCGTTTTGTGGGTACTTTATATGCAGCCCAGAGACAGAGATGATCGAGAATGAAAATTGGTAGTGCAGGTAATTGGTATTTATTCTAACGGGATGGGTGTGTGTGTATGTAGGTAGGTAGCTCATTTACTGTTCACTAGTTTACTTCCAGCTATTTAACTCAACACTCGATCTCCATCACTCACTGCACTATGTAGAGTAATTCTTTATTTCCACTGTATTATGCACAATGTAGATAGAGGGATGAATACCTAAGTAATGAATATTGTAATTGGGAAATGCAACAGTTTACAAAAGTGAGCAAAGAAAAGATCTGCAAACAACAAGTGTTTCTGACTTGCACCTTCAGCTTGGGTTCACTACGCATCATCACGTCCATCCTTTGCAAGGCAAGGCTTGGCTTTCAATTTTAAATTGACTTTTATTAACGCTGCGAAAATATAGTTAATTGAGTTTATACGTTTTAATGGATGTAGTAAAGTTAATAAACAATTTTCTACAGAGAGTGGTCAGGGCTGGGATATGCATGACCTTCTTCCCCGTGTAATAAAATGGAAATTTTGCTATTTACACGGGTGCACACATTACTAAGTAAATACGGGAACCATTTTTTAGATGGAGTGTAGTATATTTGTCATTTTTTGCTTTTGTCTTATCTAGTTTTGGAAGTTTTGCAAAAAAGACATGTAAAAAACACCGCTCGAAATTTGAACACGATTAAACGTCCGAATTTTTTGTGTATATATATTGTACATATTTTTGGAATAGAAATTGTACCTAGATTTTTGGGCACTTTTGGATCACATGCACATATTTCGAAGATAGAATTTTGAGTATATTTTAGGGATGAATATTTATATACAGTTTTGCAAATGTGTGGGCATTTTTGATTTGAATTGGCATATTTGCATTTTTCAAAATGATGCCAATTATTTATTATTATCCAATTTAATGACAAGTTTCTAAACACGAAATTATACCTTTAGCTTAAAATTTTTGAATTTATTTAACTGCATGCATATCCTATGTCTGATATTGACTTTAGTTAATAACTCTTAAATTGCAATAAGAGCGTATGCAGTAGTTTACCATTTATTAGCGTTAATTAACAGTAGTAATTGCGTATTTAAATCAGTTTACACAGTTTGCAGCGCTGTAATGAAATGATTTAAAGTTTATGTTCGCCATTTTACAGTGTGTTACGTTTTTTGCATAGGTTACTCATTATAAATGTTGTATTAGGTACCTATACAGTGTAGTAGGAATAAAGGTGGCCTGGCCTAAATGTCTTTTCTTCAATCAAGAGTACAGTAGTGTAGTTACTACTATTAGTTAGTACAGTGCGTTGGACTTAAAGTTGTAATGTAAAGGTAAAGGTAGAAGAATAATAATAAAACAGATAATATTTTTTGGTCACTGCATGTAAGTAGTTAGGAAACCCAAACCACATTATTTGATGATAAAGTAAAGCAAGTCATGTCTTTGTTGTTTAAATTGTCTGACAGATTCAGCTTTCTGCTATTCCTTTGCTTGTCTTGTTAGTTATTTAGTTGGAGATGTTATCAGAAAATTATTAAGCTATTCGTGCTAAGTAACTATGAGTACAATAGAGTACCGACAGCAGATCAGTCACACTCACTCAAAAACAGAACACTAACTACCCTACACTACAGAACATTAATAATAGTATCATATCAGTACAGTAAGGTACATACAGCAAATAGTTAGTATTTTATAAATAAATTCATAAAGCACAACGTAAAACGTAACTAACACCTTGACTTGGGGATTCAACCATAAGAAATGAAATACATTAAATATCTACGCAAGTATGTACATAAATAAGCTGAAGAGATCTATGCTGTTCTGATTACATTTACTATTGAAGTTAAGCTGTATCTTAACTAGATTAAATATTATTAGGTCTTGATCTCTTTATTATATGTAATTCTTCTAGAACTACGGATTAATTTACTACCCACGTTGATATACTTTAAATACCTAATCTGTTAACATAATTAAATATTACGTATGTCAACGGTATATTGGATATTCCAGATTATTCACACTCTGAACAGAAATTCGTCAGATCAGGCAACAATTAACTATTTTTAATTGGATCACTTTACTTTTCTGATAATCCGAAAACTGTTTTCTAACAGATTAGTCCTAACTGTAATCCGAACAAATTAAGTCAATAATTACAATAATACTTATCATAGAGTATGCTACCACCCTACAATACACAGAAAGTATATTGTTTGTGTACTATATGCGTAGTTAATTGGGTAATACATATTTTTACAAATATTTATATACGTTAGTAGCAATAAAGCTGTATAAATCTATGTTCTTGTTTATAATTGTAATTAATTAATTATATAAAATGTGTATCATACCAAAACATATTATATTTATTATATCTACACATATGTGCCTGCAAAATACCAACATGCCACATAAGCCCATAGTCCTTAAGCATAAAATGGAATTATGAACAAAGGTAAGGTAAGAGCTATTAAGTCTTCTACGAGAATATTTTAATGAGCTTACCTTAACTTTAGCCAAAATTCTCAAGTTTAAGTGCTTAAAATGATATCTATGTACTTGAAACTTAAATCTCGAACTCCAATTCAACTTGAAATGTTATACTTACATTATAAGAACACACTTCAAATTTTAAATAAGGGCAACTATCTATTGTGTTATTACTAAAGCAGATTTATTCTCACTTGCCTTTGTATACTGTACTTAAGTAAAGTAAACAAACACGCGTGGATTGACATTGCATTTCATTATAAGTGGATATTTCTATATAAAAAGACTACCTACTACTTAACATTATTATTATACATACATTATATACATTTACTACTTGACAATGATAGCTTACAATTTATGCACTTGCAGTTTATTATACACATACTATAGTGATACCCACAAGATTTACATTCCTATTCACATGCACATTATCTGTCTATAATAATAATAGTATGTGTAAACTGTACCTAAGTATACATTACCTATATTTACAATTTACACACAGTACAATGCAGTAGCAAAATGCATTGTTCTTTTGTTATGCTAACGTGAGTAAAGTGTAAACTGCATTTGAGTTTAGAGTTAGAGTTCATATTTGTTTATGTATGCTAAATACTTTAGCTCATTTACATTATAATTGATACAACATAACTCTATAATAAAAATACTTGCTTTACTTTACCTACTTATTAAGCTTAGGCGTTTGTGTTTACTGAGGAGAGGACAGTGGAGAAAATTATAGCAAGGTAAACCAAAGCACGACTTGAATCGTGAAGTATTTAAATTAAAGAATTAAACCCAAATTCTCAACTTTTGTCTACTGTTCTGTTCTGTAAGCAAAAGTAAAGGACAATTTGTAAATAATAATTTTATACTCTACTGTGGATAAATATGTAACGAAATAGGTTTGGAATATATTTCATACAAAAATTACATGTTTATAATGCTTCTTGGCTTCTGTATAGGAAAAGGAGTATTTCTGGTAAATATTGTAATAATATCTTATATAAAGTAAATGTATGACGTAGATATTGTTTAGTACAGTACAACAAATGCATAAGTATAAGTATAAAGTAATATTTAGTTCAGAAGTAAAGACTTTGTAGTGACTTCGTCTTGTCCGAAATTACTGTAGCCGTAGACAGTACTATAATGTATAGAAGATTACTAGTTCGTGAGTCTCGTACTTCAATTTCGATATTTTTCTTTGTGTATTGTGTGTCTTCTATTACTTAAACTACTTTGCCTCTTATATTTATATAGAATCAACACTGAATCTTATTATTTATATAGAAAAGTTAGCTTATATAAATAGAAGGGTAAATACAGTAATTTAGTGGACGTGTTGCATATATAGATCATAGTGTCCGCATTAGTTAAAGTCACGGCTCTTTTTTATTGGCTTCTGAATTCTGAACGAAGATAATTGTATGTGCTGCTTCTACTTCTGTTTCTATTTAATTGCTGTAACTATAAATAAGTAGCTCAAAGTTATCTAAGGAAGGAAAGTACACAACTACTACCAGTATACCTTATAAAATACTTTTTGTTGGCTAATACTCTACTGTGAGCACTACTGTGAGCACACAGCAATAAATATCTCTTTGTTTTTTCTGTCAAGGAACAGAAAACTAACAGTAGGTATGAATTATTTAATAAGACATGACATGACGTCCTATTATACTCGGTGTATAGATATTTTAAGAAAGTTGATCCGCGTAGGAAATACAATTAAGCAAGTTACATATTAGTAACACTTACACTGTAGGATAGTCACAGATCATATAAGAGATACATGTCCAGAGATTAAATGACAACGGACAATAGACGATTATGGCTATAATTCGTAAAAAACAATTTTTTGTAAAAACAAAAGTATAATAATAAAACGAATGTAGGGGATGGATTTGTTTTGAAAAAACAAAACGAGAAATCAAAGAAATAACCCCAAAAATCATAATCAATTAAATTTTATATTATTCCAGTTCAAAGAGAAGATGTGATCATGAAAGAATCTGTATTTCCTATACTTAATTTAGTTTTATTTTAGAAAACAAGTGAAAAGACGTAAATGTATACCAATAGCATAAATAAATAAATAAACATATTCATACATAAATAAATAAACTATAAAGGAATGTAATTAGTACAGATTCTATCGCAAAAAATCATTCCAAAATATAATTCCAGATACATTATTAAGTGTAGCATGTGTGATTTGTCGATTACTTATTATTGGTAAAAGAAGGAAATAAAGAAAAATTGAATCTCCTCAAACTTTAATACATCTCCGAGTGAAATATTGCATCTTTTCTTTCATTTATTTCAAAGAAACATTCCACAATGCATGTCCAATGTCTAAAAATGGAATATAATAGATGAAGAGTATCAAAATATAGTAAAACAATTGGACTACAGAGTTACAGAGTTACAGACAGAACTATTGAGTCGAAGAAAGAAGGAAATAAATTAGATTTACGGTCACACACTGTGTTTTTTGTCGTAAAACTTTTCCCGAGCATCAGTTCAGTGCTAACTTCTGTAAGTAAGTTCTAACTAGCAGACTAACGTGCGTATCATGGTTTCCTCTGAAATAAAATAACAGAACTGTTTGGTCAAAACTAACACTGTATTGATGATCAATAACCAGAAAGGGTTCTCTATTCTACTCATCTACAGATATATACTAAATACCCAATCCTTAATAAATGGTTCCCAAGAAATTATATCTACATTCCTATATGGCATTTAATACTAAAGACTCCTTATGTGAATTACTCAGCAATTTTATTCCCTATACAAAATACTAAACACCTAAATAAGTAGGCATTAGCGTTTACATAAGTAATTGTATTCCAGTAGTTAAGGGTTATAAGGCCTAAAATTTGTTTTTCTCTTTAGAAGAACACGTGCGTGTAGCCAATCCAAAATAAAGGTTTTATTTCTATTTTACAAGCATCCTAAAATTCCCATCTAAATCCTAACTAATCCCAATCTACTCCGATCTCTTTAACGTTACATACATTTAATAATTTAACTTATGTGTGTGGATTTTCCCTTTCGTTTGATTTGGATTTGGACGAAGAATCTTCATGCATGTATGTTGGAAACGGGAAGGATTGTGTACTGTAGTTTGAGTAAAAGAATTATGAGATGATCTGATGAGAATTGTAGTAAATTGAATCAATTTTAACTGTAGAGAGATAAAAAGATAGTTAACTAACGTTAACTTTGTATTTTGTATATGAATGAACTTTATTATTATTAGAGTCTACTCTATACAATGTCATATATGGAAGAATGCTAAAATATAAGTTAAAGTAAAGGAAGTAGATTCTTCTGCCTATGATAACACAATTACTGAAGCTAGATATTTAACATCAATTTATTGTACTACTATAAGGTACCTAAGTAACTAAACCTAATTCAATGTAAACCTAATCCTCATCCTAAACCATAAGATCCGCTTCGGTTCCTCTTCCTTCCTTCCTTCCGCCTCCTATTTATATAATACTGTACTTATATACATATTACCACATGCAATACTTATATAATTCATTTATTACATAAAATACACATCCCTATAGAAAATACATACATTACATACATAAATCTATATAGTGTAGATGAGTATGTGTAACAGTAGAAGTTCATAGATGAGTTACCAAATCAAACCACATTAACTTTTGGCTTTGCTTTAGCTTAAACTTTTGGTGAATTGGATTAGCCCCAATAAACACACATACACACATACAATAGACATATAAATGTAAATGTAGCAAGTAGACAGTAGACACACTAATATGATCCGTTTCGTTGATAGAACTCAAACAAAAGAAGAATTACACTGTAAGTAAGCATTTTACACATACATAAACTCATATATTCAACTTTTTGGCATGGCATACGCCTTCCTATTGTCATTGCCATCTAAATGGAAGTCTAGGGCAACTATGTTTATACACTATACACTATATGAAGGCAGACTCATATCAAAAATCAAAAATGGACACAACAATGTAAAATCGCGTAATAATAAATAGAAAAGCAATTTCCACGAGTATAGGCAGGCCAGGCAGGGTTGGTATCTGTACTTAGGGTTGGTCTTCGTCTGGTAGACGAAGCGGGACGCGAGACGTGTCATGTCATAGTTCCTGTCATGTGCTAAGCTTTTCTGCTCTAATATTATTAACACATACATTTAGTACACATATGTCCGTACATAAAATGTTACTACATAACATACATACATTTAGTCAATTTGCTCATATGTTACTAAACTTAGTTACCCCTTCCATATAATCTGTACTTTCTGTAGGAATAATAAGTATTTCGAACTTTGAACTAGAAATGGGATATTATACTTCACCCGTAGACATTATAATAACAATAATGCAGAAAATATTACACTTATTCAGTTCCTAAGAGGAAAATAATGTGCTAGAGAGACATAGCTATTATTTTTGGAGGTAATGTAATCTTAGCATGTACCTATTTGGTCTGCTACCATTAAAAAAAATATATATACCTACAGAAGGTAGTTTTGAGTTTGTTTTGCTTTCCGTGTCGTGTCATGTCATGTGAAGCGATGCCTTTGCCTTGTGCGTGATGACGAATTATTTAATGAGACAGTATATAAGTATAACTATAAACATAAGTAAGCAAGGTAGGTTCATATGCCCATGTCCATCCATTACTTAAAGGTAGTCTATATATTTAGATACACTTTTGTGTGTAATATGTTTATACAGTAAGATTCAGGTAGCCAAATGTTATAAAAAGTGTTCTTCCCTTGTTTTGAGTCTCCCCTTCCCTTCTTTTCCGGTGTGAAGGCAAAAGGAACTAAGCAAAGGGTAGAATTTTCTGTAGAATCATCATGATGATACGAAATATTATTATGGAGCAGAATATACAGAAGTAACAGTTGTAATTTATGTGTATGCACACTTTACAGAAGCGGAGCACAGTAAAGTAAAGCATTAAAAGCAAAGGTACACAATTTTATATAGAGTGAGGATTGAGGATTAATGTTCATATGCGTTGGCGGACAGAATAAAAAGTCTCATCGTAATATTTAACATTCAGGTTTCAAGTTTCAAGTTTCAGTAGAAATACGTTACAACATTAGCCAAAGCCAAAGTCAAGCTAAAGAGCTAAGGCCTGCTATTTAAGCTAGTTATAGTTATATCCTGTATATTAAGTTATGTATGCATTATACGCATAAAGATAAAGTGTTTAAAGTATAAAGATGAAGGCGAGTTAGTGTAAGTACGTCCGTGTGAAAATGTTATCCTTCCCATGAACAACAAAATAAATAGCTCCCTAATACTAATTATAAAATAGTTACTAACTATATTTTACTATATTATATCGATATATAACAATCTTATTGCTTGAGTAGGTATATAATTACTACATCCAATATAATTAGATATTTATTTTACAATTCACAGGGCATAAAATATTATTAATTGATCTGCACTTAATATTTGTAATATGAAAATAATTTATTATTAAATTAAATTAAATAACTGAATTTTTGCAATGAAATAAAATAATTTAGCAAATCTACTGTTATAAAGGTGCTTGTATGCAACTTACTATATAAATATTAAATATTTATAGCATTTATGTATTGTATATTTGTATGTATGGCAATAATATTATGCTCACAGTCAGATTCCCTGGAATCGTTACAGATATTTCAGACAACACAAAAAATGTCATTACACTTTTTACTCACAACTTCCTAGGTACCAAAAAAGATAGGCACTTATGCTATGTATTCTAGCTGGGGCCAATTAAAACTAATTTCGACAAGTAATAATATATTTTCTTCAGTAAAAATCAAAGACATATGTATGATTTTTAATCGACTTACCTTATAAACAGGAAGAATTGTTGCAAAACTTTTTGGCAAACGTTTTTCTACGAAAATTGCAATCCAAGTCCAACTAGAGCTTTCAATATAAAACTAACTTTTAAGTTTAGGTTGCACAACCCTATGTAGATATGTAGATTCTTTTATTATAATTGTGCGTAATATTGAGTCAGATATTAGATCTTGTTCACTTATGTTTTGTAAATGTGTTTTAACTCTTATAAATAAAAATTGTATGCAGTTTTTGTGTTTCTTGTCTTAAATTCTGTCGGCTACGCTTACGCTTCTGAATTCTTATTTTCAACATTCAAACCAAAATCTTTTTATACATAATATTCCTTTGTAATACTTAAAGTTAAATACCAGTTACGCACACATAACTAAACAAAAACTCAAGGAGCATGGACACAACATATAATTACTATGCAAATGCAATCTATAGAGTATTTCACGAGTAGAATCACAAACAAACTTTAATCTGTCCAATAATAAACGTTTAAAAATGTTAAAATGTTAGCAATTTATCCTAATTCAGTTTAACTGAATTTTAAAGGTAAAATTGCATTAATTTTAGTATTTTGCACTTACAAATGCGATTGTTTCAGCTTGAATTGAATGAAATGTCACTTAACTCTGACACAATGGAGAAATGACACAATCTCATTAAAATTTTGTGCTCACTGCCTTTGAAAACACATTTACTAAGGATTGCACATAAAACACACACAAATAGAGTACAGTATGCAGTATACAGATTCTTTTATTAATTGTTTAGAGCTTACACACTGTTTTGTACTCAATTATTTATTTCTTCGAAGAATTTGTGTTTTTTTTTGTTTGCAATTTGCAAACATGTGACATGAGACATGAATTCCTTTCCTACATAAGCAGAAGTGAAATGGAATCGTAAACCTTTCATGAATATGAATGGAAATAGAAGAGCCGGCTACCGATATAATATGGAGTCTAATTACAATATGGTTATATTGTAGTTTGTAGAAAAGTTTTGTCGTGATTCACTCTATTGTTATATATTTATGTATAAATAGTTATATGTACTAATAATGTGTGCTAAATGTACCTATAAACAAATATCTTCTTTAGTTTTTATGTATTACGACACTGAGTCACAGAGTACAATTACAATTACAATCACAAGCTTTATGTTTTAACGATAGAACACGTTCCTGTATTGTTTTAAGGTTTCAAGAGTAGCTTTATTGCCTATTTATACACAAACGCGGTCAGCAATTATTCTTATTAAGTTTAGAATTACACTTGTAATGCTAAAAATGTTACTTAATGTCCCATTGTTCTCTTTACTAATGTTTTTCATGAAACTTGAAACTTTTTACTTAAACTGCATTCTAAATGCAACTACTTTACTAACTATTCACTTTCGTTGACAAATTCTTTAGCCATAATGCACTAGAAGTCAGAAGTGAGAAATGTTTTAAATACGAATTATTTATTTGCTTCGTGAGTATTCTTTCAGGATTTTGCGTGATTTATCGATTTATTTATGTAGCATGTGTAGCGTATTTAGAACAATAATGTATGTGAGACACTGTGTGTAATTTAAATTGTCTCAAAATTGAAAAATATTCCTTTATTTACGTAACAATTTTGCATATGCATTTATGCATACAAAATGATTTTTATTGCTTTGATATAGTTTTTTGTGTGAATTATTGATCTGATTATGAAATATTTACGTGAGACACTGTGTTTAATTTACTTAAATTGGTTCAAAATAAACAAATGTGTTTTAAATTGAGATTTTGCACTTTGTTTTTGAGTAATATGAACTTATGGAGTTTATGTGCTTAAAGGGTTGAGATTGTTATTTATTTTGTTGTGACGGGGTTGCTTATGAGATTATTAAAGCAACGTGCTTTGCTTTAGACAGCAAGGCAAGGCAACTATACGCGAACTGAAGTGTGAGTTGAGTTGAACATTGAATGGGGCTGAAATTTACAATGTAATGTAAGTTGTAAGGTATGTAAGGTAGGCAGGAGACAGACAGGTAAATAGAAATAGAGGAAGGTATTGTAAAGGGATGTTAAGAAAGAGTAAGCTAATACTAATACAACACAACGTTAGTTAGTTAGTTACCGTAGAGTGCAGTGCAGTATAGAAATAATGTACAGTAGTGTGTACAGTGCACGGACAGGTAGACTAAGGTAAACCAAATGTAAATTACCCTAGGTAGTTGTGAGTTGTAGTTGTAAAGTGAATACAGTACACAGACAGGTAACAGTAGAAGTGTAAGAGTCTAATTGCATTTTGTGCAGGTGAGTTCAGTTTCAGTTTGAGTCAGATACTCAGAGTATCAGAGGGTTGAAATCACAATACGAGTTTTGTTATGTTATGAAAAGGAATCTGTAGACTGCAAAGAGAGCATCTAATAAGTCCAATCTATATTATAATGCTGCTTTATGTTTATGTAGATTAGAATATCAATAAAACCATTTAAAATTCTGTAACATTTACAAATATCTGATTTAAGTTTCATATTTTGGAATTTATTCACACTTCATTAACATTAATTGATTAATTAATTAATGCATGTAGGGTAGAAAGAAAGGTAGAATGAAATTAATTTAATTTACACTTGCACTTTCATAGCTTCACTGAAATTATATAATAAAATATTAAATATTAGTGCCCAAATAAAGGTACTCAATAAATAAATTAAGAATTGCATTTACATGCGAATTTTAAGTTTGTAGTGCGTGTAAGAGAATAGTACAAATTTATTTTGACTGATTTCTATATTGAAATAAAGACACAGTATTCGGTTTACATATGTTTTAAATCTTAAATCTAACATTAACACAAATTAATTATGAGAAAATAAGTGGTCGTATCATTTTTAAAGATTTTTTAATAGGATATTTCATATTTTTTCTTGAGATATGACACACTGCTCGTAATGTATAATGATTTTTTCTCTTTGTCTACATCCTCTGGTTTACTTACACTGGATTCGACTTATAGTAGGATCCAGAAGTACTGCTGTGGAATTTTTAATTGTCAAAATGTCGAATTAATTTTTATAAATGAAACATACGGATATACACTAAGGATTGGTTGACACTTTACTATTAGTATTTTCCATGTGCATCATTTTTTTAGTGTAATATTTTTAAATGCCTATATATAATACATCCGTATAACTATTGGAGTGAACTTTTATTTAAATTGGCCGTTAAAGACCCTTTCAATCAACTATGTGTATATTGTATTGTATTGTATTTATTAACTGAATGGTCACAGGACAGTTTTTCAACTGAACTTTACAACCGAAATTACAAAGAGTTAAAAGTTATAATAGAAAAAATTAACTTAACAATAGTTTATCCTAATAACCTACATTACATTTTCACTACACTTGCATTATATTCTTCATTTAAGATCGAAACAATTTTGGGAATCGTTGAGTTTGCATACCTGACTTTAATTTTGGTATTCAGTGGCTTAATTAGGTATTTTACAGATTGTCTTGTTCTACTCTCTGGATTGACATAGTTTGGGGGTAATAACGACCTAATCCTTTCAGATTTTAAGATTTGTAGCCCGAATTTTCTTAACAATGTATTGCGGCGAACCTCTAAGGTTTCTAATTTGACTTCCATACAGACATTAATATATTCATTTTCAGTAACTCTTCTTCCTTTGATAACTGACAATGCCCGTTGTTGGACACTTTCAATTGCTGAATTAAGTTTTTGTGTTAAGGCTGGCCCCCAAACTACACAAGCATATTCTAAGGTTGGTCTAACATAGCACTTATA
>JAQFYC010002618.1:0-24614 GCA_034694165.1 Tomocerus mixtus | reverse complement strand
AATTTCTATTCAATTCTGCAGGACTTATTCGGTTAAAGGTATTTTCGTCAGAATACTACAGGACAGTTTCATACGGGCTGGACCATTATGACATGACTGCTGATGTTTACGTATTATAGTGGAATGATTTACATTTTTAAGTAAAATCAACCTAAGTAATAAATCGTATTTCTATATCTTAATCTTCTTTACCTCAGTTCCACTCCAGGAGTATCCAGGATACCCTGAGTCCTCTCTACTGCAGCAGTCTATGTAGCACGGTACCACGCTACATGTTTGGTTTTATAAATACATTATTGACGCAATCAAAATGATCTGTATATGCATTTAACTCAAATCCTTGATACATTGGTACCACCGCACGCGCACAGGGTGCAAGCCACTATCACAGAAGCAATCTTTAACCAGCTTATACTTCGTCTCCAATTTGCCAGAGAAAGCGGACATTGGGTATTAAAATGTTATACTGCTCACAGCTTATTTTCATTACGATAAGTTATAAAAAATGCTACACATAAATGAACATAAAATTTTTGAGAGGAATTATAAATTAAGCCAAGCCCACTTCACCCACCGCACCTGGTTGGTCTGTGTCTGATTATGTTAGGTTAATTTGTGTTGCATAGAATCCTGAAGCCTAAAAGTTGACTTTGCTGTTTGCCAGGATATTTTTTATAATTAGGTAAAATTAAACTCATTCGGGCGGGCTAACTATGGTGGTTTGGCTGTTTATGTATATCTTATCAATAAATGAAGGGCAACGTGGAGATAAGGAAGATAATATGGTTGTACATTCGCGTGTGAAATAGTGTTTACGCTCATTTAAACATTGGAATGAAGGCGTCCTTAAACACGTCGGCGGCCAGTGGGGGAGGGTGGTCAAATCCGACATTCGCCGACAATAAGGCAAAAGAAACAAATATGCCATGATATATACAAAATCCGAATGCATATGTTAACATGCAATTTTTCGATCTTTCAGATGGTAATTTCAAGAAATTGGTAGCATTACTAAAAAAATTCAAAATTACTTCGCAGTTAATGCAAGTCGAAAGTAATTAAGTTAGCCATTCACCTTTGGCACACGTTTTATCTGCATTTAAATCATTCAGCTCCTTTTGACTTTCAAGGCAAGTATTCATCATTTTATAAAGGCACCCTTAAAAAGTATGTAGTATAATAAATAAAACTTAAATTAAGCAACAGGTGTGAACAATAGAAGTGGGAGTATATTATCGATAGAAGTTAGAGTCCTTGTTAATAACAAATATTTTTTGTAGAGGAAGTCCTCCGCGCGATCGATTCAATTCCATTCACAAGGAAAAGCCAAAATGCACGACCGCACGACCGCACGACCAACCCAAATTTCGGGGCTCTTGAAATTTGGGTTGGTACCCTTTGTTATAGTATATTCCCCGGTTCCGGGTTGGGTACGGTTGGGTAAAAGGTTAGGTTAGGCTAAGCCCCGAAATTCGAACACATCATGGGGTCGTGTGAGGATCACAACTGTTGTCCCCGTTCTCACAGGAGCTTCGGTTGCAGAATTTACTTCTGTGTGGCCTAATAGTGTTCAGCCTCCCACTAATTCATGCCACCAATACAATAGTGGGATGATACAAATCGTCAGATCATAATCATATTGGCTTATAATACTATTTGATTGTAATCCTTAACGATTGGGTGCTCCATGAGTGTGTAGTGTAAATGTAATCCAAATACATAGATCAAAAAACTTGTTTTCGTCGTTGAATTTAGTGTTTTTAGGGATAAGTAGCATGTCTCTTGTGTGAACTTCTAAAATAACTACCTTTGTAAAGCGGAAACCTATTTGATTTATTTTTGCTATGCGTCAATGGTGGGAGGGGTCATGATATTCGGACGATCTGTGGGACAATATGGGAAATGGGAGGAGGTGCAAAATGGTCCGAAAATTTCGGAAGTCTTTAATGGATGGTCCCTCAACGAAATGATAATATTATTATGCACCGAAAGTGCAAATATTCATATTTAAGTGATAGTGATGATAATAGTTGGTTAGAGTCGTTAGAGTAGATTGATTAGAACAAATTCACTGTTAAAATTGTGAATGTAGGTCAAAATGAAAACGATAAGTTGGTAGGCAGATAGGTAAGGTAGTTCGCTTACATAAATTCTATGTTAATTCAAACCAGCCAATGAGAGGGTAGAAAAGTGCGGGCCTGTGACGTAAGAGAAGCGCAGTGCATGTAAAATTACACGTGACCGACGAAAACCAGAAAATGGCAGACTCATTGCGAACTACTTCCTTAAGTATCTACTTTACCTTAGGTTGACATGACTATGTAAAGATAAAGGTTGAAAGACGTGTAGTATACCATTACGTACACATTTTTTGCTAACTATCAAGCATAATGGGAAATGACGGAATTGGCAGGTTAATTGATACCTATATGCAACTGTAACAATAAGTAAAGGTATCGTCACGATACAGTATTGGTTCGTATATATGTATACGCTGCGCTGTCTGTTGTCTGTCCTTGTGTCCCTGTGTCTTTTCGCGCTCTAAATTTTGAACGCGTCAACTTTTTTGAATTCTGTTTTCAAAATTCGAAATAGGAGGTCAAAAGTAATCTTGTCAGTGTTTTTGGACAAAATTGGCCACGCCCCCATGGAGTTCTGGCCACCCCCACTAATTCTTTAAAATATAAACCATATGGCAAGTGGGGTATCGTTTTAGTTTTAAAGGTACTGACGAATAATGTAAGGATTTCAAACATGAATCTCAAGTTACCATTTTGCGGGAATTTAGTACTAAATGAAATATTAGTTGAGAAGTGGAACCATAAATAGCAAAACATATTCGTAAGTCCGAGAGACATTTCATCATTATTATTACATTTGACATTACACGAAGATTAGCATATAATACACGATTATAAGGAGTAAATTGTAAAAGGATGCATGATACAAAGCGGGTGTATTAATATTAACATATATTATATTTCAGCTATTGCCATTCTAAATTATTTACATTATTATGGCGAAAAGGTACATTTCGGATGCATAATATGTGAGAAATGGTTTGGGTACTGCCTGTTGTTGGGAGAGAAAGCGCTTCTCCACCTACTAAAATGCATAATGCTTGCTAGGTGCAATGGAAAATGAAGAAAAGAAAGGATTGTGGCAATTTCCCACCAGATATAAAATAGTTAATGTGCTCCCAGGAAACACACGTATAATATTGGAATACCTAAAATATGTGCAATTGTTGTTGTTGAAATTGTGGTTTCTTTTACTGTTAACGTAATTTTACAATATTTCTGGAAAACTTTTGATGAACACAGCTACTCATATTCCATTTATATTGCACGTTCATTTTTAGGCTTAATTGGGCAGCTGAATCCCAAAAAATAGATTGATTAGTGATTAGTATATTTATGTTGACTTCAACACAGATTGAGATGAGAATATCCCGTAAAAATAACCTAGCTAGAGTAGGGAAAGCTGAAAGACGTAAAGTTGGATAAATTCTAAAGATGTTCGTCTTACGAAATGGCAATGGACAATTTCAAGGATGTGCAGATTAATATTATAAAGGTATCACGTTGAATTACATATAATACAATATTGAATATTAGTTGTTCTGCCTGTATCCTTCAAAACCTTGTCTACAAACTAATTTTTTTGTATTAAGTAGTAGTAATTTAGCATTAAGTACATTATTTATTATAAATCAGATTTCAATTTTGCCAAAATTATACGTACTACACTTTTTGATACCTATTTCTGGGAAACTAATTTTGAGAATATTATATTTTCAGATCCAAGTTAATGGAAATTAGGCTTTTGACTCCGTTAAAAATATACGGACAATTTTGAGACATAATTGTTTGCAGCAATGGTGCATATATGTGCTGTGCCTCTATGCTACTCCCGCAAAGGAAGAGACAAGGGTATTTCATTTCACGAGTTCCCCAGTAATCAAGAAAGCCGTGACAAGTGGATCAAAAATGTCAGAAGAAAAAACTGGTATCCAAAGGACAGGTACAAACAAACTTTCTAGACTGGTCATGATGGTCATCATTTTGAACAATTGTGTTAAATATTTATATGAACTGCTATAAATGTTCATTTATCATCTTCATTAAACGTGAATTATTAATTTTATTTCAATATATTAATATTAACAGTTCTCGAGTATGCAGTCTGCATTTTGAAGAATCTTGCTACGAAATTGGACTGAAGATTAAAAAGCTAAAAAAGGATTCGATCCCGACAATTTTCACAGGCTTTCCCTCGTATTTGAAAAAAGACATTATAAATAGCAGCGTCAAACAACGGATAATGCAAAAAGGACAACCCCCAACAAAGCAACGCAAAGTATTAGGTAATGAAATATAAGACTTCAAAATAAAAAATTAGTTAAAATATTTTTAACTAATTTGGCTGCTAGGAAGTAAGCTTTTGTCAAGAAAGGTGCTAAAGCTGTAACTCTATTTGATTAAGATAAGAATAAGTAAGAAATGATAGCAAACAAAACACATAAACAAGTAGCCTTAAAATAATATTTTTAACTAATACTAATTAACTTGATACTTTTAGCTAATATTTCAGCCGTGTAATTATATACGTGGTAATTTAAATTTTTGATTTACTCATAAGGATTATAGTGAATGAATGAATACCTAGTAATTAAAATGTGACTTTTAACACTTGTTGTTCTGCATTTTGTTGCAGAAATGATGGAAAGTAGCAAATGTTATCTTTGCTTAGATAAACTGCAGTCCATCAGGAAATACGATACTGAAATGACAAGCAATTTTATGGAGCAACACCTGAAAAATTGTAGACAACACTTAAATTTACAACTAGAATTTCAGGAGTATTTTGAAGATAAAACGCCTCCATTTTGCTCCACGTGCTTTGATGCAGTTGAGAAGATGAGAGGAATTATCAATAAGCTGGAAGAAGTTCAAATGGAACTGAAAACATATGCTGAAAATCTGACCGCTGTTTTATCGAACCTTCGGACAGTAAACGGGAATCAGCCATTTATTTATGATATTCCGAATCCTGATTCGCCTAGTTTTCAAGATGACGATAATTATGGCGGGGATATATCTTTCGAATTTAATGAAGACAATTCAGATGATGTAAAAATTGAAGTAGATGATGTAAAAATTAAACTAGATGATGAAATAGTTTCTCCCGAAAATGAAACATCTACTATGAAGTCTTTTGATAAGGAATTGAGAATAAATATCGAGCGTAAGTACTTTCTTCTTGAGTTATTCTAATAATTTATTCACGTGTAAGTTATCAAAAGTAAAATATTTGTTTAATATTTTATTAACAAGGACTTAATTTCGATTCCAACGGAAAACTGATTGCAAATTCTCATAAGGCACTGTTCTACTGTTCCCTTTGCGACAAATTGTTAATCGGGAGATCGAGTATCGTGAGACACAAGAGAATCCATTCAAAAATTATAATGGGGAAGAAAGGATTTGAGTGTAAAGACTGTGGAAAAATATTCGACAGGAAATCTAAGTTTTTCCGTCACCAAGCTAGTGCTCATCAATCGGAAAGGCCCTTCAAGTGTTCTTATTGTCCGAAAGATTTCAAACTTCGCGAAGATATGCGAGATCACGAAAAGGGTCATATTGTTGTTGGCCGGCCTTTCAAATGTAACATTTGTAATGCGGCCTTTCGTTGGAACAGAAATTTGCGAAGTCACGAAAGATTTGTTCACAATTTAGCAATGGGGAATAAAGTTGGTGAATGCAAGCCTCTGCGAATTAAGAAAATGAAGGCTAAAATAGGAAGTAGATGTAAACTCACCATTTCAACATCTGGAGATTTGAAAAATGAAATCCCTAAAGTACTCAGTAAAGGAATTCGAAAACCTAAACCTCAAAAACCCCTTTTGGAAAATGAAACCCCTAAAGTACGCAGTAAAAGAATTCGAAAACGAAAACCTCAAAAACCCATTTCTGACGATGATCTGACTGAAATTCCGAACAGAAGAGCAAAGAAGAGTCACGGAGCAGTCAGGAAAACTTTCACATGTGAAATATGTGGACGTACCATTAGAGGTTATTTAAGAAATCTGGAAGACCATAAAAGGCTGCATAGTGGAGAAAAACCTTTTAAATGTGATTTATGTGAAATGAGTTTTAGAACAGTGCTTTTACGGAAAGATCATGTTGCCAAAGTTCATGTAGAAGGTTTCCCTGCCCCTTGTCAACAATGCGAACAGAAATTCAAAACAAGACCGGAATTATCTAAACATTGTACAACGCATCATCCTACGGTTGACAAGTTATTCGTTTGCGAAGAATGTGGAAGACCCTTTAAATGGAAGAGTGATTTAAAGCTCCACGTAATTAGGCACCACAGCACAACACGGGAAAAATGTGATCATTGTGACAAGACCTTTGTCCGACCATCTGATAAATGTGTTCATACAAAAATACATCATCCTAATACTACAAACGAGAATGGTGTTAAATTTGTATGCCGATTTTGTTCCAAACCATTTTACTTCAAAAGGAAGCTTGATGATCACGAACGAACTCACACAGGTGAAAAACCTTTTAAATGTGATACGTGTGGAAAGTATTATACATCGAAAACTAGACTTAGTGGTCATCGCAGGGATGGAACATGCAGAGCGCCACAGTAATTTAACACATTTGTCTGGATTTGTTTCAATTTTGCACCGAAAGACATGTAAGTAAGTTAATACAAAATAAAATACCTCTATGCCATATTTTTTATTCAGAAAACCGAAACATCATTCTCGGTAGTATTTATACAGTTTGTCTGCTTTCGTCTAAAAATATATAATAATTCAATTCTCAATTGCTATACATATATAATTAGTACTAAAATTAAACATTGTGTCATGCTCTGCTCATTAACTTAACATTTAGTTAATGCGTTTCTCTTCTACCAATATGTTGTACAAGGGTATAAAAAGTAGCCATAAACGCCGAAAAAATTATCCGGTTATTATTTTTTGTTAGTTTCACGTTTGACAATTCTTAACTTTTAAAATTCAAACATAACAGAAAACTCCTAAAAGTTTTGTTTAAATAAAACAATGTATTAGTATGTACCGAAAAAGGAATAGCAAAACAGCATGTTACAATTTTACTAACACTTCCATAAAATGTTTATAATCTATTCAAATGTTACTCTTTCATCCTCCCTGCTTTAGCTATCCACGGCTTCCAGTCAAGACATCATTCTATGGATGATTCTAGCCTCCTGGGCTCCAGTAATCCGACTACCCAGCTATTTTTAGTACCACTATATAGTTACATTTATCTCTAATATATCTATTTATATATTTTCGTTATTCTTTGTAAATGACGAAAATATTCTATTTTGTATGCCTATTTTGTAAAAAGTATCGTTGGATTGCAAAATGTATTAAAGGTCATAAATATTTGCAATACAATACTGTGTGTGTAAAAATCACATTTTCGATGTATTATTATATGCACCAATATCATATTGAAGAAATATTTCATACTTTCCTCAATGAAGTGCTTCTGCCAAAAATAATTTTTAATACAAATTATATTTAGTTGTCTTGTGAGTTCACGTTAACGTTAGGGTGCCTTTACGAAATAAAATGCCTAACTCTACTACTCTTAACTCTTTTACAATTCTCTTTTTGAAACCTCATATCTAATAGCTAAATGCCATAAGACGAATAAAAATTCAGATTTTTGCGGAGAGTAATTAATGAGGTGTATACACGAAAAATGAAAAATAAATGTCAAAACATTATACATACTTATACTTCAACATTTTTGGTGTCAAAGTCCGCACACATATATTAAGTATAGTAGTGGCTGGATTTTGATTTGATTACTGTTTTATTTATGGGCCCCAAACTGCAGCGAAGGAGAGGTCTTTACAAATGCACATTTATTCCTGAATAGTAGCATCGCAGTTTAATGAAGTATATAAACATCTTTATGGTATGTAAACACATTGATAAAAAGGAAAATATAGCGGACCAAAAAGTTTTAACTCACCTACTTTTCAACACTAATGATTATATTAATGCTGCCTAGTACCTCCGAGTATGCCCAAATCCATTCAGTATTTTCAATAGACACTTTCCAATTACAAACTTGCAATAGGATAGATGAGTGTACCGCATTACATTTCTCTAATGCGGTACAAGTTCGCGTACTAGACAGTCGAACCTAGCCAGCATTAGTAGGCGGACAAGAGTTTATTTCTCAAATATTAAACCCAAACCATCATCCCATTAAAATTTTCTATTTAGAACAAAAAGAAAATTACTACGCAAATATTAGTAGAGAAATACAAAATACAGAAGTGTTTATATACTTTCCACCTGGTAAATAGTATTCGTGTCAATGAATGATTAAATATTATACAAAATATCGTAATTCCGAGCGACTTAAGAACTATTATTACATTTGGCAATACACATACACAATATTAGAATACATGATTATAAGGATTAATTTGCAAAAGGATGCATGATACAAAGCGGGTGTGGTATATTAATGGTAACACTATACTTCAGTTATTCCCATTCTAAATTATTTACATTATTATGACGAAAAGGTATGTTTCGGCATCGGCACTACTCTTTTGTGAAGAAAGAAATCATAATATACCCAAAATAACAAAATAATAAGGTTATATAATAAATGGAAATGTTGATTGATTTGGGTACTGTTATTGAGAAAGAAAGCTCTTTGCAACCTACTAATAATGCTTCGCATTGCTTGCTAGGTGAAATGGAAAATGAAGTGAAGAAAGGATTGTGGCAATTTCCCACCAGATATAAAATAGTTAATACATGTGTTCGCAGGAAACACATAACATTTGGCATTGTGCAATTTTTGTTTGAAATATAATTTTACAGTATTTCTGGAAAACTTTTGATGAACACAGCTACTCACATTCCTTTTATATTACAGTTCATCTTAGGTTTAGTTCTGAATCTGAACTGAATCCCAAAACAATAGATTGATTAATATCTATATTGATGTTTATTTCGACACAGACTGAGAATATGCCGCAAAGAAATACTTAAAGTTGGATGAATTCAAAACATTTTCTTACGAAATGGCAATGGAGAATTTCTAGGGTGCAAATGAATACTGTAAAGGTATCACGTTAAATTAATACAATAGTTCTGTATCATTTAATACCATGTCTACATTATATGTTATTGTTAATAAGTTGTACATTCAACATTGATGTAGGAATGCGTTAATAATTACACGTTTGTTTTCCTTAGGTGTGCCACGATAAAAAAAAGTTATCAGTGACGTCGGCAACGATTGGTCAAGGGGTCGCAATCACGCTACCTAAGTAACTAACACTGAGACTGAACACAGATTGAACATCAACAATAGAACATTGAGAAATACAGAACATGATTTCTACCCACTGAAGACTGAAGATTTATCGATGACAGATATAAGTAAGAAATAATGGTTAACAAAATACCAAAACAAGTAGCCTTAAAATAATATTTTTACGTTTAGCTAATATTTCAGCCGGGTAAATAGATAAGTGGTAATTTAAATTTTTGATTTACTCATAAGGATAATAGTGAATGAATGAATACCTAGTAATTAAAATGTGACTTTTAACAATTGTTGTTCTGCATTTTGTTGCAGAAATGATGGAAAGTAGCAAATGTTATCTTTGCTTAGATAAACTGCAATCCATCAGGAAATACGATGGTGAAATGACAAGCAATTCTATGGAGCAACACCTGAAAAATTGTAGACAATACTTAAATTTACAACTAGATGAATTTCAGGAGAATTTTCAAAATAAAACACCTCCATTTTGCTCCACGTGCTTTGATGCAGTTGAGAAGATGAGAGGAATTATCAATAAGCTGGAAAAAGTTCAAAGGGAACTGAAAACATATGCTGAAAATCTGACAGCTGTTTTATTTAACCTTCGAACAGTAAACGGGAATCAGCCATTTATTGATGATATTCCGAATCTTGGTTCGCCTAGTTTTCAAGATGACGATAATTATGGCGGGGATATTTCTTTTGAGTTCAATGAAGACAATTCAGATGATGTAAAAATTGAAGTAAATGATGAAATAGTTTCTCCCAAAAATGAAACAACTACTATGAAATCTTTTGATAAGGAATTGAGAGTAAATATCGAGCGTAAGTACCTCCTTCATGGTTATTCCAATAATTTATTCAAGCGTAAGTTATCAAAAGTAAAATATTTGTTTAATATTTTATTGACAGGACTTAACTTTGATTCCAACGGAAAACTGATTGCAAATTCTCATAAGGCACTGTTCTACTGTTCCCTATGCAACAAATTTTTAATAGGAAGATCGAATATAGTGAGACACAAGAGAATCCATACAAAAATTATAATGGGGAAGAAAGGATTTGAGTGTAAAGACTGTGGAAAAAAATTCGACAGGAAAGCAAAGTTTTTCCGTCACCAAGTTAGTGCTCATCAATCGGAAAGGCCCTTCAAGTGTTCTTATTGTCCGAAAGATTTCAAACTTCGCGGAGATATGCGAGATCACGAAAAGGGTCATATTGTTGGCCGGCCTTTCAAATGTAACATTTGTAATGCGGCCTTTCGTTGGAACAGAAATTTGCGAAGTCACGAACGATTTGTTCACAATTTAGCAATGAGGAATAAAGTTGATGAATGCAAGCGTCTGCAACACAGCAAAACTTTCACATGTGAAATATGTGGACGTACCATTAAAGGTCATTTAAGAAATCTGGAAGACCATAAAAGACTACATACTGGCGAAAAACCGTTTAAATGTGATTTATGTGAAATGAGTTTTAGAACAGTGATTTTACGGAAAGACCATGTTGCCAAAGTTCATGTAGAAGGTTTCCCTGTCCCTTGTCAACAATGCGAACAGAAATTCAAAACCAGACCGGAATTATCTAGACATTGTACGGCACACCATCCGTCGGTTGACAAGTTATTCGTTTGCGAAGAATGTGGAAGACCCTTTAAATGGAGTAGTGATTTGAAGGCCCACGTAATTAGGCACCACAGCACAATACGGGAAAAATGTGATCATTGTGACAAGACCTTTGTCCTACTATCTGAAAAACGTATTCATACAAAAATACATCATCCTAATACTACAAACGAGAATGGTGTGAAATTTGTGTGCCGATTTTGTTCCAAACCATTTTACTTCAAAAGGAAGTTTGAAGATCACGAACGAACGCACACAGGTATTTGATATATGTTAACTGATATTGTAATCGCTGTTTACAATTCTGCCATTTTGACAATTTAATAAAACTTACTTCCTTACTTAGGTGAGAAACCTTTTAAATGTGATACTTGTGGAAAGTATTATACATCGAAAACTGCACTTGGTGTTCATCGCAAGGATGGCATATGCAGAGCAGCACCGTAATTTAAAATATTTATCAATACTTGTTTCAAATTTGCAACGAAAGACATGTAAGTTAATACAAAATGAAATACCTCTATGCCATATTTTTTATGCAGAAAACCGAAACATCATGCTCTGTAGTATTTATACAGTTTGTCTGCTTTTAATATTTAGTTAATGCGTTTCTCTTGTACAATCTTATTGTACAAGGGCATTAATTTTAGGTAGCCATGAACGTCAAAGTATTATTCGGTTATTATTTTTTGTTAGTTTCACGTTTGACAATTCCTAACTTTTAAAGTTCAAACATAAAAGAAAACTGCTAAAAGTTTTGTTTAAATAAAACAATGTATTATGTATATATATGCATGTACCGAAAAAGGAAATTTTACGAATAGCAAAACAGCATTAATTATACAATACATATGTAATATTAAGCATATATATTGATCTATATAGTCTTTCAATTTTAAAAATAACATTATACTAAAGTTTACTCATGTTGTGGAAGTATTAAAATAAATTAAACATTAAACCTCTGATCTGGTTTACTTAATACTAATACGTACTTATGAGTATGTGGTATGTGTACAACTGTATGCAAAGTTTTATTTTACACCAACGATAAGTTGTGACCCATTTGAGTGAACACACAAGCAAACTATATAATTATCTAATCGTAATTAAAAATGGAATTTAGTGGGCAAACATCATAAAGAAAAAAGAAAAGAGCTTACCATCGTGTCGAGATACCTGGGCAGTTGTGCATTATAGGCCTAGGCTACCTGCTGGGACTACTGGATAGTCATTGTGATATTAAAATTTGTTTTCCAGAACAGACCTTATCTTCATACCCATTCTCTTCATGATTTAAACTAACAATAGATAGTTAACCTGGGATTATGATAAGCTTTTCATTTGCATATTAATAAATACATTACGCAGGAGAATAATATAAAATAAACCCAACAAATTATGTTATGAAAGTCCACGAGAAAAATAGATTTAATTATAAACTGTACTGTGAAATACATTCGAATCCCAGTACATATAGGGTTTATTGCTGGTAAAAATAAGTATAAAAAAGTATATAGAATAAGTCGTAGTTTCAATAGTGTTCCTAACTAATTAATTCCTAACTGTGTTACCTAATCAAAGTATTCCACCGATAAAACATTTGATCTATCAAGGATAGTTTAAAAGCGCTTACATAATGCAAGTCGAGTATCCGATAACCAGAATTGAATTATTTGTACATAAAATACATTGAAGGAAGACTATATTCCACAGTGGCTTATTACGACAATTCCAACAATGAACACGAAGGTGGTCATCTTTGTGCTTGTATCAACTTTTGTGGCAGTATCAGGTAAATTCTACACCCCAATATTCTATTGCAATAATTTTACAATTTATTTTGTTAGAATGTATTTCAATTTTCATTCGTAGGATAATTCGTGAGATAGTAGTAAGTCAATTAATAACCCTTAAAAAACTTTAGCATTGCCAAAACAGATTTCCGATGGAGGAGTACCCGGAAAAAGAATTGTAGGAGGTGAAGAGGCTACCCCACATGAATTTCCTTGGATTGTGGATATCAAAATTTCCGGAGAGCATTTGTGCGGTGGTGTCCTTGTGAACAATGAATGGGTTATCACAGCGGCTCAATGCAGTGAGTATTATTTTAGTAGTTTTAGATTAATTATTGTATTAATTACTTATTAGTTTTAATTAAACTTAATAAAGGTAGACCTAATGTTCTGTAATATGTATAATGTATGTAAATATTTGTACGACTAACTAAATGATGATTTAACGAATTTCTATAAATTTTTTAAAGTTGTCACTTCGCCTTCAAACTACAGAATTATCGCAGGAGACCACAACATTATCCGACCTGACCTGTTTGAGCAAATTAGAGAGGTGGAAACTATTATTGTGCATCCAAATTATCAAGGGTAGGAATTTTTTGCGAATACTAAAATATTGCCTTTTATGTGAGTGTATAGATATCTACACTGTATTAGCTATTTCTGTAGCAAATAGCAACAATATAACTATAAGTAAGGTAGATACTCGCCTAATGTAATTAATAACTAATAATCTTTGCAGAGCTGGTGCCTTGGACAACCAGTACGACCTTGCCGCCATTAAAGTGACGCCTCCATTTGAGTTCAATGCCAATGTCAGCAATATAAATTTACCAACATTAGGACTCACACCTCCCGATACCTTGACTGCAGCTGGTATAGCTTTATTTCTTTTTTCTTTTAACGACTTAATATTAAAATAAAATAACAGTAAAAAAACTATTTAAAGCAGTTGGTAAGATTTTTAAGTGGATTAACTTTAGTAGATAGATTAGTGTTGTATAAAAATGTGGAGTAGGTAATTGCTCCACTTGCAATTCAGAAATGAAGGTTAGAGTAATTTAAATCAACCATTTTTGGTACTTTTAGTGGTCATTTTCCATTATTTTATTGTTAACTTCCATAATTACACCCTTTATTATACTATAGCTACATATAATTTTTCCAGACTTAATATTGTCATACGTTTTGCTCCTAATAGGCTGGGGATCGTTGGACGAGGACGGTACAACTTATCCGCCAGTCCTGTACAAAGTAAACCTGCCTTTTGTGAGCGATGAAGATTGTCGTAGATCATATCCAGGTTTAGTCAGCGACGATATGATATGTGCTGGAGAAGCTGGAAAAGACAGTTGCAGTGGGGATGCAGGAAGTCCATTGATGTGCACCGTAGATGGGAAGAATTATTTGTGTGGAGTCGTTTCCTGGGGTAGCGGGTGTGGCCAAGCAGGTTATCCCGGTGTTTATTCCGAAGTTTCCTACTTTGCAGAATGGATTCGTCCAACTACAGTGCAAGAATTTAGAAATCCAATCTTTGATAGAAATTCTGCAGATCCCGCTGTCATCAAGATAGGGGATAATTACTACATGACCCTTTCTGAAGAAAGAGAAACTGAGCTGACGATCTTTAAAAGTCCAATTCTAACTGATTTCCGTCGTGCAGATGGTAAAATAGCTCACAAATGTGCAGAAGGGTGCTCAGATCTTTGGGCTTCTGAAATGCACCAAGTTGACGGAGAACTTTATATTTATTTCACCATGAGGTGTGAGTCTACAGACGGAGGGCATCGTATGTACGTTGTTCAGGGATCTGACCCCAATGATCCTATGGCTGACTGGAGTGAACCTATCAGGTAAAACTGTATTACGTTTTTTATACAGCTTTTCTAATTAATATATTCATTTATAGCATTAATTTTGAACTTTGAACAGGGCCTGGTTAACCCATGGGCGGGATGGGCGACCGCCCAGGGCCCCGCGCTTAGGAGGGCCCCGCGCTGGCCAAGGAAAGGGATAAAACACAAATCTATACCTATAAACTGGCACAGCAAACGAAATATAGACCTAAAATTGGCAAAAAATGCAAAAAAATTAGCGCTTTGCGCAATTATACATGACATATTTGTTTAAAATACACAAAAATTGAGAATACAACGATATTTTAAAAAAACTGCATACAATTGTTAGAAAATTCATGAACAAAACTGCATTCAAAATAAATTTTAGATGCATCCCGGTGCAGTTTCAGCTAAAATAGCCAAAAAAATTTTCGCCCTGGGGGGCGAAAAACTCTTTCTTCACTTTTCGCACAGGGCCCCGCAAACTTCTGAACAGGCCCTGACTTTGAAATATTATTTTGTGAGACAGATTGTTTCCTGAAGATCCCGATTTTGGAGGAATCGACGGAACCGTATTTAAGCATGGAAATGGTCAAAAATATTATGTTTGGACAAGCTTTGCTAAAATTTACATTGCCCCAATGATAACTCCTACAAATATTAGCGAGCCCAAAACCATTCTGAGAGATCCATCGTCATCCTGGGAATGCAATAGTGATGGCAATAATTGCCAAGCTGAAGGACCATTCTTCATTTACAACAGAAATGTCTCTTTCCTTGTCTTTTCTGGACTTGGAACTTGGGATCCTGAGTATGAAACCTCTCATTTCAAACATGTTAAATTGTAGTTTACAAAACAATAATATATATTATAATTATGCAATAATTACATTTTGTACTTAGTTACTGCCTTGGTATGATGAGTATTGACGCGAATCAAGATCCAATGGAAGTCTCCAATTGGAATTCATGGCCTGAACCGGTTTTCTGGAGAAATGATGACGAATCTGTACTTGGACCAGGGGTAACAACAAATTGAAATTATTTTTGTATTCCACTTATTGTTGTGTCCAATATATATTACTAGATTGCTAACTATTACTTTTGTATGATTTATTCACAGCATGCGTCATTTACAGTGTCACCAGGTAATCAAATATTACCGCATACGTACACATCGATAAATTGTAAATTTTCCGATACAAAGTATACTTACATTTTTATTATTGGCTTTAGATGAGTCGGAGACGTGGATGATCTACCATGCACATGGAAATAGTAGCCATGATGGCCGAATTGCAAGAATAGAAAAGATTGATTGGGGTGAAGATGGTGTACCAATTTTCCCCAGACCACACGGCTATAATACTGCTCAAAATGTACCCAGGGGCCAAGCATTTATTTATTAAGCAGCTAACCATAGTGCCAATCTAATTTATTTCTGAAAATTCAGATTATACTACTCAAAAATAAAGATAATAATAATCGACGCTTAATTGTATGATTGAATTTTAACTTTATTTTTCAATTATTATTATTTAATACACTTACACTACATACATAGGTATTTATATATGTTGATGACATTTCGTTTCGTCTATACACATAGGTACCTATATACCGTTTAGTGTATTTATAATTTAGTAAATAATAGCAGCATTAAATTAAAAATTGATGCATTCAACCGATATTTCTTTTAACATCATGTCATAATGGTACTTACTATACGTCACAATATCAGTTCGTTTAGATAAAAATTATTACTAAGTGCATGGGAAGGATAAATGCACGCAACTGTGAATGCTAGACAAATATTTGCGTTTATATTTATATGACTGATTATGATTGTTAAACTATTTATATGATTGTTAATTCTAACTCTGTAACAAAATAGATAAGTGGATTTTTGAAGGCATCTAAAATTGTATAGGAACCTATTATCCATGGTGCACGTTATTTGGATATGCACGGATAAATACTTCATCTAGTTTGAATATTCCATTCAAAGTAAATTAAGAACCCCGCAGGCTACATATTTAATCGGTTTTGATATGCTCAATGTGCATTGGTAAACTGGAGATAGTTTAGTATACACTTTGTTACAAAAAACGACACATTACTTAATATTGGAAAAATATTTCTGAGAATACAACACACGGAGGTAAAATATACATCAATACTAATTAATTATCAATATTGACTAAGCAGGATTACTATTTTAAGTAATATTGTGGTGATATTTTCTAGTAAGACAATTAACATTAGTAATATATTTTCAGGAAAGGATGGCTACGTTTCCTACCGAATCATTTCATTCTTTTTCTTGGCTAAAATTGTTCAGCTTGTCAATTTTAATTTATATTATAATGTTGGACAGTCCCATCAATGCTTCTAGTTGCATGAAGCCCAAATATTTTGTAAATTTGTTTGGCAAGCCTTTGAACGCTACAGTTAAATGTTCCAATCCCTTTCAGTGGCTAGTACAAGATACGTGCTGCTACGACCCTTATGATAGATTCCAAAACAATCCCTTCTGCTGCAACGACTTCCTCAAACCGTTTCGTAAGCTAAAAGAGTTTTTTGTCAGTATTTTTGGAAATGGAAATGGAATTATAATACGAAATAAAATTCGAATGAAAAAACTAACAAGTCCTAATTCACAACAATTATAACGTCAACAATTGAAATTAAGAGACAAATAATTGATAGCAATCAAGCAATTAATATTATTGTTTAATTTTTAAAAATATGTACCATATTGTCGTCCATACAATAAAATGCAATTGCAATGCGTCACTCACGCATCTAAAATTATTACGAACATTGAAGCACTATTATTAAGTATTACATTAAGATATTTATAGCTTTTTCATCATCAGATTCAGATTAGCAAGGAAATGGCAAAGTTGTCGTTTTCTTACGATGGTACATAAAAAATTTACATGGAGGAATAAATATTTTATTTCTGCACATTATGCAGAACGAAAAATGTAATAATTTTAAGAATATGAAGATAAACTAATCGCCATTGCTTGTTTGTTCGCTACGTTTACGTAGAGAATCGGAAATTTTTGTATATCCATCTTGTATTGCCTTGTGAAGAAGCATGTTTATGTTTTCCTGAATTTCCTTCTTATCAAGATATTCTTTTGCTTTGTCCAAAATGGTGTTAATTTCGTCAAGCTTCTCTTCTTCAGATATCTGTCTAACAAGGGTTAAAAATAATTCCTGGATCACACGATTGTTCCTGTCTTCATCTTCAATAGGAAAGGCCACATTTAAATAATCCGCAGGGTGTTCCTCGTATAAATCGTTAAATGGATCCAGCAAAGGTTTGATTACAAATCGGCGTACATTACGCGCTAAAGAATAACAAAACAATTAATTAACTGTCAACTGTTATGTTAAAACCTGAAATTTCATTTGTTAAGTTAATCCTTAGTGATTTGTAAATTAAGACAAAAATGATCCTATATCCCTTTACAGTTTCAATCCCAAGAATTTTTTCGATAATGTTACCAAAACAGATATACAAATGACTAATTTTGATTAGTATAGCAATGACAAATGAGGGAAATGATTTTTAACAAAAGGTTCATTCTAAAAGTGAATTCTTTACATACTTATTTCACTCATAAAGGTAAGTATCTAACGATAAGCACATGTGGAATGTTATTTTTTAATTTTCTATAAGGACTCAGGAGTATATATATATATACATAATATGTTGAAATAGGATATCACAATTGGATTCTTACGTAAATGTTGACGGAAGGCTTCAATTTCGTCATCTTTGATAGGAATTGAAGTTCTATTACTAGACTCAATTATGTTTGTTAAGACACTCCCATAATATCCTCCGTGCATTGTAGTTTCGATCGAGCAATTGTTTTTACTGTCAAGGGAAAAAGTTATTTTCCATCATATTTAAGTTAAATCCAAACGGTTTATCTAATTAATGACATCGCAATGAGTCCATCTGAAACCATACTGAGATAATTAAATAATAAGTAAACCTAGTAACATAAATGTGTCGAACCTAAGTTTGTATCTGCCGAACTTTGCCTCATATTCCATTGTTGGTGACAGTGTAATTAGGTTTAAATCGTTTAATATTTCCTCATCTCGACTTGATTCAAGTAGTAAATATGTGGAACGGTTTATAACAGGCATGCCGCTGTAAAGTATTCCCTATTGCATAAATATATAACATTTTTATTTTGCATACCCTTAATATTATAACTTTACAGTGAATTATTGATTGTATTGATATGTTACAGTATATTACAAATAGATCAACAAATATAGACCACAGATTTAATAAATTATACACAGGTCTTTGCAAGATCTCTGCAATCCATAATTGCTTACATTACTTAACATACTTACCAAGTATGGAGCAACTGCAATTGTTTTTCGAAGAAGCTCCACTTCAGAATTTGTTGTTGGATGAATTTTATAAACATGATAATCATAACTCTGCTCCAGATCCTCATAATTTATTTCGAAAGGACTGTCGATTTGTCTGCAAAAGGATGATGTGCAAGAATTAATTTCAATGTACTTGCAATATACAAATATCATGCAAACAAGCATTATTACATACACCAATGCACTTCCTAAGATTAAAAGAATTGTTTATACATGACTTGTCTTCAGTGCTTATTACATATTCTAAGTAATGTGCATTACGTCATATTTTAATATCAATACGACTTCAATGAAATTAAAATTGAACTTACAGAGCCGCATGAGTGCACTGTATAGACATTTGTGGCTGACTCTGCTTTGAGTGGTACACCAAACCAGATAATTTTTCCGACTCTCTAATTAGCAAATATCCAGTCTTGTCCTGCAAGATTTTCGAACTGAAAAACTGACTAAAATGCAGGTTGATTATTAACTGAGAGTAGTAATATATTGATTTCTATACTTTGACAAGTTACATATACATTTTATATGGAATACACAAATATTACAATTTAATATTTGATACCTATTAAATAGTGTTAAAGTGTTACATACCAAATCAGGGGCATTTTTAATAATTCGCTTAAAATCGTATAGCTGGTGTTCATTTTCAGCTTTCACGATATATAATTTGTAATATGGATTCCACTTTGTGTAATTCTGCCTGTGACCCAATGCTGACGAAATTGTCAGCAGGAACAGTAATATCATAGAAAACATGGTGCAATGGCTGATTTAATTTTGTAAATACACTAATACACACACCGGAGCCAAAGTGGGTAGTACTGAACAGTCAAGACAGAAATTCAAAATGAAATAAAGAAAAATATTCACACTCGTGTTTCAAGCTCTAAGAGTTATCGCAGATAACATTTAATGGGTCTACCCATCAATGTTATCTGAGTTATCGCTTCCTTGTTATACATGGAGAAGAAGAACAAGAAATGGTGTCTAGTGTCTATATACTTAGGTTACAATAATAAAATGTACTGGATTACTTGAGTTTGGTAGGTACTAAATAGTATGACTAGTATTTCCATCAATTTTGTGTAGAACCCTTTTCGAAGGGCTTTTGGCTTTTGCCCTCGGTATAGATTTTATCCAAAATTTTGTTAGATAAAAGCTAATGTGGAACTTTGACCCTCCCTTTTAATCTCGACTTGGTCCGCTATTTACTTCCATCAAATAGACTTTGCCCTTGACCGTCAAATACTAAATGCTTACATAGTTAAAAATAATATTCTTCCAGATAATATGAACGTTTATCCCCAATCACAACTTAAGATAATTTATGGTTCCTGGAACCCTTTTCCTTAATCCGATTGTCTTATATAAGTAAGCATGCTTATTAGATACTTACTTACACTACTACATTTTGGATCTACATTCTACACTCAGCCTTTTTTTAATGCTTGCACATACCTGAGGACTGAAAATGTTGAAGTAGATACCCAAATAAAGCTGTATAAAATTTTTTAATACAATTTACAATTTCTCTGTATACCTACATATTTTGGGACACCAAAAATTTAGAAAATATGGGAATTTATTAATTATAAACCTAGCTTTCAAAAGCAAAAATTCCAAAAAGCATGATTATTAGAAACGAAGACAATCGGTTAATATAGAAGCTAATCAATGGTAAGATCGCCTAATGAATAGCAATGTAAGTAATACTAACAATAAAATGATAAACATATTTATGAATATTTTACATAATGAGCCTACTTATATCATTACGTACGTATAAGGAGATTATCTTTACCTTAGCACCATTTAGGCATTTAATAATTATTATTATGGGTACTACTATACATGCAATTAAAATTGGTATACAATCATTTATTATTTTATTAACTGTCTATAAATTAAAAATATCTTTCTTTCACAAAACAGTAAGTATTAGATAGTCTTGCCATTCACTCTTTAGTTTAATTGTCATCGCTTATATCCTTGCTACGTTTAAGTAGAGAATCTGCAATTTTAGTATAGCCACTTTGCATTGCCATTTGAAGAATCATATTCACGTTGTTCTGCATATATTTTACATCTACGGTGTCTTCCCCTTTGTCCAGAATTTCGTTTATTTTGTTAAGTTTCTCTTCTTCTGAAATTACTTCTCCGTCTCGTAATTGCTTCACAAGAGTTAAAAATAAACTCTGAATCATGAGATCGTTTCTAGATTCATTTTCACTTGGTGAAGCAGAATCCAAGTATTCCAGTGGCTCTTCTTCCTCCAGTAAATCGTAAAGTGGATCCATGGAGGGTTTGAATACAAATTTACGTACACTTGGAGCTAGACCAAAACACAAATTCAAAAGTGAAAATAATTTAAGCAGACGAAATTACTTAATAAGTTTAATTTTTCAATTTTATAGTGTAAGATTTAATATTCTTATTATATTTTATAGTTGCATAATAAAAGACCGTTAGGAGGATAACTGTATTATGTAATCTGCTCTGCACCCACAGTATTCACGATATACAATAATGGAGCACATTATGTATGTAAGAACACACCCAATACAGTATACAGATATTTTGAATTACGTTTCAAGTTTAGCATAAGTAAGTAGTCTACTTACGCAAATGGTGACGAAAAGCTTCTATTTCGTCTTCTTTAATTTGAATGGAAGTATTTGCATTAGATTCAATCGTATTCGTTAAGGTACTTCCATATCCACCCAATGTTGTTGTTTCGATAGAACAATTATTAACACTGAGAAATAATAAAAAGTTCATCATTATTATATTATAACACAACTTGCATTACAAAATGACATTTACAATAATTAGGTGGATAGATTTAATTAAAAGTAATTCAAATGCACCTGTTGAACTTTCCGATGTATTCCAATATTAAACTTTGCTTCAGTTGACTGAAACCATTGAATACATTATCTTTTTGGCTTGCTTCAAATAATAAATATACAGGGCGATTTTTTATTGGAGTTCCACTATAAAGTACTCCCTGTTGATTAGATTGAAAGAAATGACACCGAATTAGTATTAAGAACTTTGTAAATATCTATGTTAGTTACAACTAATGATATCCGCAAGCATGCATTATAATTATGGTGTTATTGTCTTAACCGTCGATACTCATTAAATAGTTAGCTAATTATATTCAGACAGTCTTGTAAAGTCTTTACACTCAATCTGAATAAGTTATTAAATTATTTGAGCAAAATGCAGATTGGTGGACCATACCTAACGAAAACGGAACATTCCCACACATGGGTGAGATAATTACATTCTGCTGGTTAAATATTTGGGATAGGATATTCTGGTAGAAACAATAATATGAACTTAAAAATAATCTCCGTGTAGGAATGTTTAAATTACGAAGAATATTTCATTTAACTTAAAAAATTAATATCCCTTTTCCACTCTTATAATATGCCTGTACTACGTATACACTTATTTGTGACAAAAAATTTAATTTTAAATATACGCTTAAAACAGTAGAATTATTTATTAAATGTTCAGAACAATACTTATGAGAGGGATATTTTTGTATCACCCTGTAAAGCAAATTGATCTTTCTATTTATACATTTTCATTGTTACAATTGTAAAATACATATAATTATTTCATACCATATATGAAGCAAGGAGCATTATCTGGTAAAGGCGTTCTACTTCATGGGTTGTTCTTGGATGGACTTTGTATACTTCATAATTGTCTTCCTCAAATTCATAAATATTATCTTCGGGGTTGAACAATTGGCTATTCGAAAATGAAAAGTACATTTTAATTTCAGTAAATACTATTAATTGTATATGCCTCTATATATTTGTACTTAGCAACACTACAATATATCAATATATCACTTATCTATGTAACTCTACCAATAGAATTATATTAATGTCTTGTCTGGGCTGGCTGGCGTTATAAAATAAAAACTAAATCATAGTTAAACTTTATACTTACAGAGCCGCATCGTTGCACTCGATAGATATTTTTGGCTGACTCTGCCTCGAGTGGTACACCAAGCCAGGATAATTATCGGAGTCCCTGATTAGCAGGTAGCCAGTCTTGTTAACTTCAAGGAAGCTAAACTGAAAAACCGACTGCAAAAATACACATTCATTATGACACCGTTTCAGATTATTGTTAACATTTAGCTAATTTACAGTATAAGCATTATAGTTCAAAAAGGTTGCACACTTTATCACACTTAAGTATGAACCAGGTTCACTATGCTAATATATATATACCAATAATCATACTTACCAATAAAGGAGCGTTTTTAATTATTTGGTTCAAGTCATGTAACTGATGTTCATCTTCCGCTTTTACCATAAATAGGTTATACATTTTGCTCTCCTCTGAATCAGGCTTTCCTAAGGCTATAGAAATTGCCAACAATTGTAGAATTATCAACAACATAATTTCGAACTAAACAAATATTCTGTTCGGTCAGAGTAAAAATTTAGATTGTTGAAGGGTTGAAGCTCACTTTTGAAATGAATAAAAATATAAGTTCAAGTTTAGTCAAGCATTTAAAACAAACGTGGGGAACCTAGCTAAAGTAAATGTGCTTTCATACAATAATGTTACATACTAGTGTAGGTAGGTAGATAAGTAACAGATATAATTACACACACAGTGTAATTTAGACACACGTACTAGGTATACGTTTTGTACACAAAACGTATATAGTATACATTGCGACGCTGCTACATTTGTCTCGACTTGATCCCTTCTCTATTATGAATATGTTTTGCTGTAATGTTGTAGCCAATGTTTTAATTATACCCTTGACCATCCATAATAAACAAAGTTGAAGCAAATAATAATAATGCCTAATATTTACCCTTATTAGAGTAGAGTACGAGTTTATTAGTCCAACCGATTAAAATTAATACCAAAGTAAAGTATGAAATGTCCACTATTCATATTCCTAGGGTTGTAGGATTAATTAATGAAGACTCTAGAAATAAACTTGGTAACTTACTAAATTATTGTAAGCCTTTGGCGTAAGATTAGTTTAAGTTAAGTATCATGCACTTTGAATCTTTTTACTCGTTGTATTTCGTGTTGTAAACTTCAGTACTGTACTGCCTTATATGACTCTTCGTGAAATGAATACATTTATTTGTTCGTTCTCTGGATATCATAGTACTAGTATTTACACAACTACCTAAAAATATAAGATGTAATTTTGGTCGACATACAGTTCAATGTTATTTAATATTTACTATGCCTACAAACATAAAGCTTTTAAATGATTAAGTACCTACCTACTTAAGCAAGATACTTAAGCAGACAGGAAAGTGTTGATACCTAGAAATGAAAGGATGCATATTTTCCATAGGTGGATTTGGAAGGGTTTATAAAAATTCTAAATGCAGAAGAATTTCTTGGAATGAAGCAATGAGTGCTAAGCATATTACAGACAGTAAAGTTGGACTACTTAACCCTTAGTTAGGCAAGCCTGCGATAATTATCGCATTTTGACCTATGACATTGGGATTTTTGGTTACTTATCACAAAGTATCCCTGCGTCGTTTAGGACTACTTTGAAGTCAA
>JAQFYC010002617.1:0-24617 GCA_034694165.1 Tomocerus mixtus | reverse complement strand
GAACGGAGTCCAAGAAGTCACAAGACGCCCGACCGAAGGTCGGGCTCTTGTGACTGCTTGGACGAAGTTTTTTATGAAGTCATTAAGCAAAGATAATAATTTTGATTAGTTGACTTTTAACAATGGCAAAGACCCATTAAATCTGTCGTATGATCTGAAATATGTTTTCCCATTTTGTGTCTTCTGCAATGACATTTTCATATTGTAACATTTTTCCCTTTTTGGCCAATATACAATAACAGTATCGGGAAAATATGATATTCTAGTAATATAATAATATTAGGGGATCTTATAATTAATAAACCCTTTATTATTTGTTCCATGTAAAGAGATTTGGGATTTGAAGACCAGCTACTAAATTAATTGTGACATTATGCATGATATCCATGACTCAATGCAATTTCTAATTTTATTCTGAAACAGAATCAAAAACATTTCATTTTTAATTATTCATTATCATTCAAAAATGAATTTTTGTCATTTGTATCATTGGTTTTATTTTTAGTTGTAAAGATGTGAGGCAAGTTTGGTCGCAGTTTCTTAATTTTCTTTACAATTTATGTACAAATAGTTGCGTGACGCGCAAAAGTTTGGCATCGCTGATAATATTACAGATAGTTCCTATTATATATACTATTAACACCCTCTCAATCGACTTCAAATTGTCTGAAACGAATAAATATGCAATAATTTTTTTTCCTATTAAAGACCAAAAGTCGAAAACTTAAAAAAAAATAAAATTAACATGTATGAGGTATACCTACATATTATGTATAATTCCTATGACGTCGTTGTTTCTGGGCTGTACTGTAGATTAAGGTATTGTGAATCAGATTACATGTTTTAAGAACATTATAGCACAAGTTAATCAGTATGGGAGATATTATGAGAAAGCAAAAGCAGAACGGAGAGAGTTCCTTTCCCAGATTTCCTCCCTAATACAAATTATAGCTTATTTACTATTTACATTACGTGTTATAAGATGCAATAATGGAGAATGGAAGTACCTACCCATTTATATAGTTAATTTAATTAAGGGATGTTGTCGATTTTGCATATTTTAGGCATACATCTCGCATGTACTCGTCTCTAGGGCATTTTCAATATCTCTAACTTGTCCCTAGCATTAAAATTGGATGCTAGGCAGACGTGCATTCATAATTACATAATTCTGCAGAAATTGAAATAATTATACTTGAATACGTCATTAGCTTACAGAATTAACTTAAAGAAACTCAATTTTATGTTACATTGATTGATTGACGCATTTAGCATTCCGAATGACGTTCAAAAGCTTATTATATTGCATATGCTTAAATCATTTTGCTATTTTAATTGTCTTTGTGATTAGTACATAATATGTCATAAGAGACTAGTAGAAAGAATAATATCAAAAATCAAGCGTTATTGCTAATAGTATAAGAATTTGCAATAATATAGAGTTTATGGGGATGAACTATTTATAAGCAGCCTTTGATAAAATAGACAAAGGAAAATTATTTGTATTGTCGCTTTCTGTCGTTGACGTAATTGCTTTTTTATATCGTATGTACTTATTAGCATTGAATTAATGTATGTACATCCATTATTTAAATCTCTGAAGGATAAATATGACGTGGGCGTATTGTACAATATTGTGGAAAATTATTTTACTTTCCAATTCTGGCCAAACCGTATAAATCATATTATTGTACATATAAATTGAAATAACCGCCATGATGACTATTTATTCGTCGAAAAGTTTCGAAATCAAAAGTTTACTGTTGAATTCGTAATTTGGTGGGCTCCGGGTGCGGAATTCCGTTTTCTGGGGCAATGGGGCAATTTTGAACCTAGGAAATTAACGAATTTGAATGCTTTGATAGAGTAAACAGGCATATTCCATCGTTAGTATATTTTTAACGACATTGCCCAACATTCCCACTATTCCCAACTTTCCCAATTTGGCCATAAACATTAGCCATCTCACCAGGGAAAATTGGGAATATTACCATGGTGGGATTCTGGGATTATTCCTCGCAAAACCACTAACGTTACGGTGTCCAGGCATAAATGAACATACAGTTCATTCAACATGAAATAAAATAATTAACCCGTTGCATTTATTTTATTTTTTACGGTAATGATTTTTACCGTAAATGCTTTAATTGTGTTGCACAATTTTTTCTTTGTTCATTAATTGAATTTCTAGTAGCTTCGCCAACGACTGAGCTCATAATTAAGTATTACAACTGATGATGAGGTACCTACATGTAATGGTTGATAACAATGATTACATTAATTATTATTAGTACATACAAGCCAAGCGTGTAACAATTGAGAAATAAAATTTTTAATGCTAGACATTATTGCAAAATATTAATAAAATCTCTTAACTAGAAATAATTTTTCCCTTGAAAATTTGATATAAAAGAGGATGTTTTTCATCAGTTCTGCCAGATTGGATATCGAGATCATTGGACCAACTTGTTCAGAGACAACTGAAGATGCTTTTCCAATTATTTTTCGTTGGGCTTTGTGCCTCAGGTGCATTGGGGACTCTCGTGGCTAAGGACTGTCCTCCGAGTAAGTTAATTAATTATTTAAATTTAACTTATTATTATTAGTGTTGAAATAATTATTAATAATTATCTTTTTTGTTTGCAGATACCGCAGAAGCCCCAAAAGGGCCAAATCTTATAACCGTGAAAAGCATGACGGTTACTGGGTGCGAGAAAACCCCCTGCCAATTCATCAAGGGCAAATCCTATGACTTCACTTTCGTACTTGTCTTTCGTGAGAATCAAATTTTGTTTTTTCATGAATATGCACGATTTTAGAGAGATTTTAATTCAGTTTTCAATTTTTAGACGAGGAGGCAGCCCCGACCGCCCATTGGACGTACAAGTCCATTGCCCTTACTCCAATACCTGTCCCAATAGTAGGCGCAGCAGGGGATTTATGCAAGATACTGCAAGGATCAACGTGCGCTGATATCAAGCCCAACGCTGAGCTCACTGTGAAAATAACGCAGACAGTTGAAAAAGCTTACCCTGTTGTAAGTTTTTCTCATCAATCACATATTGGGGGGATTCACAGTCCGCCTTTCTCATATCTCACTATAACATTAACATTAATCATTTTCCAATACACTAATCACACAATATACAAATAGCAAGTAGCACAAATAGCAGAGTAATAATAATATTAATTATTTTTGCCTTTTAGTTCGACGGAGACCTGAGAGTTATTGTCACCAAAGACACAACCCCACAACTCTGTGCCCAGGTGGCAGTCAGCGTAAAAGGGGACGGCACTTTAGGTGGTGGACTTATTGGTCGCTAGATTGGCCAACTTCATCCAATTACAACAACCCCTAAACATAAATTCGCCCTTCAAATTAATAATTAATTCTGTAATTAATTTCAAAAAAAAATAAATATTCGGATGTTCTTAATTTTTAAAAACTGCCGCACATTCCTATTACTATTTTGGTGTGCATATGTACAGTTTCAATAGCATAATAGTGCATATTTCCAATACGAATTCTAACTGGTCTTGTAATGTTTACTAAATACATTTAAGATGAGTTACAAGCAATGATATAATGTAGAATTTCACAGTTTATAAAATATTTGTAGCCGTAATGACCTAAAAAATTAATGCAATATAACATTTTATGCATCTTTATTAGAGATTGTAACAATATTAGCAAAATTTAGTGCACAATTAGCGTGCAGTCACAATACATAATTAAGTCTCACAATTATCCGTTACATAATATGTACAATGAAAGTATTAACGTTCAATTTTAATTGATTCGTCAATTTTTACTTTTTTAATTCAAAGATTTACAAGATAAATATTTTATATAAACTACAAAACTTGTTAATATTATTTTAACTTAAGTTTATATGTTATTATCAGGGATATGCATTTTTTGTTATCTTCCTTGTTAAGTTTAGTGTTTATGGTTCTAGGCATATTAATTTATGTTATTGATACGATATTATTAAAAATCAGCGATTTCAGCCTAAGTAATAAATCATTGTAGAAATTCTCGCAAAAAACAGTTCTTTGCAAGAGATACTATTTGTTGCAAATTAGGGATCATAATTTTTTATTTTTTTTTAATTACGATTGCTCTAAATGATGATTAAATGTATTTTATTGGATGAACCTAAGTTTTCGAAGCTATGCACCGTGACACTACGAAAGGAATCGTTGCATACAAATTTTCAAAGATATTCATCAAAGACATAATAAATAAAGTAAGAACAATGTCTATGAAAATGATATGCAGAGTAGATGGATGGTTTATGCAGAAAATTAGGATTTACTAAAGATTACTTTTTCAATCAAATGATAAGAATTAACTCTTGTTTTTGCAAAGGCTTTATCGTGGGGTTTATACGGTTTTTTAATTGTTGATAGTAATTATGCAAGATCAAGGTCCCACAGAAGGATTTCTTCAAAGCAGTTTACCTTTAGTGCCTTGAATTTTTGCTTTCAATTCGCCACAGAAACGCAGGACTCCAGCGTCGTCCTTAATTACGAAGCGAATGCTGCCATCAAACTGAAATTGAAAGTTAATTAATAACAATTATCAATTAACGTTAAGCCAAAGGGGCAGGCAATACATTGCCAAAAGAAGGGTCCTGGGAGGGGGAATTCAAGTGGACTAATACATTTTGTTTGTACTGGATGAAAATGAGGTTAAGAGACTAATAAATTGTAACAACTGGATCATAATGTATTACTTAATACTTAATAATAAACTGCACGTACACTAGGGTAGATTTCTTTAACTTTGCTCTCCTTTCTAGTTTCAATTATGTCGTTAATTTTGATTGGAGAATTACATGGCTTTCCAGGTACGGTAAAGTCACAATAGTTTCCGCCAATTAGTAGAACTTCCATCGGTAAAGGTGATGAGTAGACTGCGTATAGCTGAAAAGGCAGCATTTTTGTGGTGAAATCTGTTGGGAATAATTATTCACACTTCAGAATTGGTAATTAGTTAGGAAATATAATATAAATAATTTCTATTTACCCCCAGTTATACTTTCAATATTGTCTCAAGGTTGAAAACGCTGCCTCTCAACATGGTACACGGCTGTGCATGGCATCCAGCAATTTTGAGGGTCTCGATCGTAATATCATTCTTCTTCGGCGTATTTTTTCCTCCTTTGGACACATTTAACATAATTTAATCCAGCGTATTACTGATAAAATAACTCTCTAAAAATAACAATTTATTTATACCTGGGGGACAATCTGTGAAGGGTAAAGAATCTTTTGCAACCACTAAAGCCACAAAAGCGAGAAGAATGTAATATTTAAGCATCTTAGGTTTTGGTGAGACTAGAATTTTTGCACTTAATCTGCGTCTTTTATATATCTATTTTCAATATTTGCGAAATTTATATCATTTCAAGTTCTATAGCCATTAAATAACAATTAACCCCATTAAAATGAATGTCATTTGCCTTTCAAATGTATTTATTTATGATTCTCAAGGATATAGGCACTTCACGCGTTCGATAATAAAGCGATCTCTTGCATAAACATGTTTACTTTAAAATTGTTTTATTCCTTTGAATGGAATGGAATTAGCACGTGCCTCAATAGCTGATATTATTTTTGTTATCGTCAGATTTTAATTTTGTAAAAATTGAGTTAAGCATATTGATTGGTAGAATGTATATAAAATGGATGGGATATTGCTTATAATTGTGTACTGAATTTTGTTGGAGCTTGAAATATTTAAATATTCTTTTGACGGCTGTCGGATGTCTTTCCTGGAGACAAGCTGGGAGCTATGGTCAAAAATATTATTAGAGAATCAATGATGACATCGTTAACAGACAGAATTAGTGACACGTAACGTAATGTAGTTTCCTTGTTTATTTGAATAGCATGGCTCTACCACTTCCACTTTGATGATAATGTTGTAAATATAAGATACAGTAAGATAAGAAATAATAGTATAACTGGAGTATTATAATTAATTGTTGTTAATATATATATTAAAATATTAAACGGTAGCTTTAGTCTCCTTTTCGTTTTCTTGTACTGCTGCAGGTGTTGGTGGTGGCTTCTTTGCAGGTTCCCTCACTACAAATAATTAATATTTACATATTGAAATTGCTTAATGAATCTTAATGAATAAGACTTTGAGTGGAACTTGTAAATTCACTTACTTCCACCAAATGCTATTTTCTCCAGTTGAATAAACGGGGATTCCATTGTTACTGTCAGCAGAAATCCGACTAGGAAACACGCGACTACGTGTCCAAAAAATGTGTGAATCTGTCAAGAGAGGGAAACATTAGGACCACAATTTTTTCAACATTACTCTTGAAAATTGCATTGCAATTTCTATGCAAAAAATGTTGCATAAAAGTCACACAACATTTTCATACAAATAAAAACAAAAATTGAGAACATGGAAATACAAATTATAACCTTTCATAAAAACTGCATTACCCATTTTAATCCAGCAATTATGCATAGATAGGTGTCCTTAAAAATTATAGTAATTTAGTTAATTAATGTTTACTCACCAAAGGATATACAGCATAGCGTTCGTTGTATCTGACTTGATAATGTAAAAGCTCTTGTATTGAGGTGGAGGAGATGTAGACACAGAAGGTGAGGCGTCCAAGGGGCATAAATACTTTCCAGGACAAAAAGTCGTTGACCCATCCCCCGTATCCGAATTGGCAGGCAAAGACAATCCACATGACGCAGCAGGCCCAAAGGTAGCGGGACACCCCGGCGTAAACTGCGGACCATGCCACGGACCAATCCACATTTGGGTCGTAGTAGGGCTTGATCCCAAATATCAGTGCACAAGCTGTTCCAGTGGAAAGAGTCCAACCGAGTGCCACTGCCCAATACGGAAGCTTTACGGGTTTCCCCGCTGTCTTGTACAGAATGTAGCCCATTACGATACCCGCCAAATATGGCCCGATTCGGTACCAAGGTTTGTCGTAGATATCGTACACCAATTGGCTATCCCTGAAAATTTAAGGAAAAATCATTTTAATGTCTTTTTAAAATGTTTATTGCATTTTTGGTATTCACGAACAGTTTACCGAGTAGAATCTCATATTTCAGTTTTTACTGAATTATATTTAATTAGATTCTACGTGTGTCTAAACTTTAAAATATTTTTGGAATAAAATATTACAAACTTTGTTTTATTTGGAATATTAGTATGTACGCAAAACACGGTAAAATATCAGAATGGTAACATTATGTATTTGAAATACATTTTAAACCAAAATTCTGCAAGTTGCATCCAAAAATATCTTACTGCTTGAACACACGTAGAATCTAATGATATAAAGTTCACTAAAGATAAAAATAAACATTGGGAAGAGTTAAAATAAAACATACGTTTGCCAAGTTAGTTTAACTGGGGGCAACTCATTGACGTAAGTCACAATTCCTGGAACGAGAATAGATCCCACTGAAGCTGCTGCCAAGACTGCAAAACCGATATTTCTCCAGCGATAAATTAAATACACAAAAAATGGCATGACTATGAAGAATTGCATGTCATTGGCAATATACCAAGACTCCCCTTGACACTAGAAATGCAATAATGAACCAAATAATTAAAATTTCGTAAGTAATTCCATTACAGATTAAGTAGTAACAATAGAATACCATTTCTTCTCCTATCCTTCTGTTGTAGGACCAGAAATTTTGAATATAAAGCAGATTTTTCCACCACCCGTCTATACAATCTTGGGCTGTCTTCTCAACTCTCAATGCCCACCATGGTCCTCGTCCAATTAACGGAAATATAGCTGCAATTAATCCGATCAGTAAAGCGTACGTTGGTGTGATTCTAAGACAAACAAAATTATTTTCAGTTTTCTTCTTATTTTTAAAAATAATTAAAATATTGCAATAATTGCAAAATTTCATACAACTCTTAATTCGCAAACCTACTTAAATATATTTATAATAATATTTAGTTATAATTGCAATTGAGTAGTTTACTCATTTATTGGTGTAAAATTGTATTATTCATTTACTAAATAATTGCAATTAATTAAATGTCTCAGTTAAAAATGTTGAAAATTATATTATTTAGTTATAATTGCAATTGAGTATTGTTTTCGGGTGTAAATTTGCAATTAATTTCACAATTAAGCTAATTGCATAATTATATAGGAATATTTTACCTCAAATACCGATGGAGATACAACATGGGAATATTGACCCGTCCCTTGGCCTTTTTGAAGGCTCGCATAAGTCCGAAACACGCCAACATGCCACTCATAGCAAAAAAGGTGTCAACGGAGTAGAAGCCATTAAGGAGGGCATAGTGGGTCCAGTGGTGTTCGTACATCTATATACGTTAAATATAATTAAGTTAAATATATTCATAGTATATATTATCAGTATAATATATAAATCGTTAACACATACTGTATTCAGATCATGCGTATTCCACATAAATGGCTGGAAAAGGTAGAAAAGGTTCGAGTGACCAATTATGACCCAACAAGTGCTGAAAAATCGTATTCCGTGCAAACTGCCCAAGTTACCCGCTTCAGATTTTGTACTCACACATTTTACGGCGTTAGTGTACAGCGAGAATGCCACTAGAATCCTAATTAAAAGTCCTGCAAATGAAAATTGTACAAAGTGCTATTTAAATGCATATTAACATTCGTGTGAAAATATTAATTATTGAGAATACAAAACCAACATGTCCTAAATTTAATCATTAATATGCAATTCATTAATTCAACATTAATTATTAAACGAAAAGCAACTCACCTCCTCTTACATCTTTGTTTGTCACAAGTACATCTACAAAAGTGGCAGATATACACAGAGCGGCCAATATTGAGAGTACAATTCTAAATTGGCAAATAAAAGTCTGGGTAAATATTTTGGGAGGATAATAAGCAATCAAATGACATGCTACGTCAGAATTGATTATTTGCAATGTTATATAATATATAATATATGTAATGTAGTATAGTATAGTATTATGTAATGTATTAATGTAAGAGATAAGGTTAGGAATGTACATACATCATCACAATATTTCCAGCAGTGAGTTCAGGTCTTTCAATTGTACTGCAAATGGCATCGGCAGGCCCTAGAACTGCTTGGAAAGAATAACTTGTTAAATTCCTATTCAGTATGTCAAGAAGTACCCCAATTTCCGGTTTGGAGCAAGAAGATGGCCAACAGGTGGCAATGGAAGGGATTGTTGCAAAATAAACTTTGGGATTAGCTAATTGATCCTGTAAATAAAATACAAAAACTAATTAACAAGCAATACTAATTAATTAGTATTTAATTAATAATTAATAGGAATACTTTAATACTTACAAGTAGTTCATCAACGGGGACAGCACCCCTCTCCCCTAAGGAGTCCGGTTGTGGGGTTGTGGTTGTGTGGGGGACGATGTAAGCAGTGCAGTATCGGCCCCTGAAATTAGACGAGTCCCTCCTCCCGTTCAGTTCCACGCATTCGTCCCAATCCCCTAAACTATTGATATGTCCAGAGAGAATTCCAGCAGGAATCTTCCCCCATGCATCCACCACTAACAAAAACAATTTCAATTAAATTAAATATAAATTAATTGCCAATATTTTTACAATGTAAAATTACTATGCTTGAAATTTAAATGCATATTTGAACAGCGCGCCCAATTTTCAATTTATTTTAGAAACTATGCATTTTTAACCCATATCCCAGAGTATTCCAGAGTATTCTTCCCTTAATAAATAATAATCGGATCACTCGGGGAACTATTAAATAGTAGTTTTTTGAATTGTATGTGCGTATATTATAATTATAAAATATTACAACACTCCATAATGTGTATTTGCAAGCACTATCGTTATTATATTTTAATTAAACAGTTGCAAAGAGCAATCTACTGTTCTAAATTAAATATTCAAATATAAAATTATTTAATACTTATGACAATTATATGAACAAATTAACTTGTATAACCATACTCTGCAAAACCCATGTTTCCGCTTCCAATATATTGTCTTCATGCATCCTCAATCTGTCCAGTGCGTCGACCCAGCGTTTCATATCCAACTGACATGTCTCCGATAGTCCTTCTATCGGTTCGTACTCGTCTATGAACTCTCCGATTGCTCCAGATTCGAACCAGTTTGCCAAAACAGGAGAGAGTGCCGCCCGAAAAAAGTCACCCGACGCCTGTAAATCGTCTTTCGCCATATAACTAGAGAAAAAATCTCCATATTCGCTATTTTCTAAATTGCTAATTGAGTTTCTATTTTTGTGTTCCACTAAACTTCCACTAAGTACTAAATTTATGCTAACAATTAAAATTGTTAGCAATAAATTGATCCTATACGGATGTAGAAACATTTTTTTTTAAACTTAATTAAACAATATTTCCTATTTATTTTTATAATAGTGCTTCTATGTGGTAGGAATGCCAATAAATGCAAACAAGCGTCCTGGGCCTACGAACGCTCGGTCTTGACTACGAGCCTCGATCACCAATCAATCAATCAAAATATGAAGATAAGAATAAATAATGAATTGATACAATTGATACAATTGATTATTAGGTAATTCCAAAATGCCAATAAGTGATTATCTTATCTTAACATGTCGTGTACATAATTGTTTCCCTTTTTTTCTCTTTTAATTGCCAGCAGGAAGAGGATATTAATAAGTTGAAAATATTTATTCTATCATTAATATGATGAACAAGAAGTTAAAAATACTGAATTGTGTATATTTTGAGAATGTTCGGCAAATGTTAAATATCTTATCAAGAATCTTTAACGGTCACTAATTTAAAAAAAAATTCTAAACTAGAACACTTATTTGCATACTTTAGTATTGAGTTACTTTGCGTACAAAAGACAGATTATTTTGAAATTTTCTTAAAATAAATACAGATTTACTAATAATTAAGATCTTTTAATGCCTAATTAAGAAATACTGAAAAAATGTTTTGCCTAAAGAAACGAAATGCCTCAACCAAAATTCAAAGTGTATAACCTACTCATCGAAAAATATTTAAAGTAATAATTGTCCTTCACCTGACAATCAAGCAGACTTTGTTCTTTTCTGCTTAACAAGGTTTTCAATACCAAACCCAGTGTACTACACACATTTTGGTGGACAGATATCAAGATAGTGTCGCGCAATTTCCTCGAATCGATGCAAAATATGAAGAAATCAATGTTAGTGGGTGACGCAGCAGATGAGCTATGCAAGTTCAATTAGATATCCATCGGGTCAACCTTCAATTATTCAATATTGCAAAAATAGATCGATATTTGGGAAATATGTACACAGGTATGTAATGTACGTCTACCTACAATATAAATCAAATCAAGTAATAATTTAGGGAGGAATAAATCCTGAGGATGGAAGCTGTATTGTATAATAATTATAATTAATATTCATTGAGAATGAAAGTTTCTTTTCCGTAGTCTGTAGCTTTTGGTAGGAAACGGGTTTACTTAAATAGTAATCTTAATAACTTAATAATTTTCTATAGTGAAATTAAGTTAGGTAATTATGCAGGTCTTAAATTTATAATATCATTGAATACTTGCATATTACAGATAATTACAAGTCGAACGACTAAGCTCACTTATACAAAAACATAATATGTATTATATGTGTACATTGATCTTGTTACCATACTAAAATATATTGGCGATTGCCCATTGATATCTTCCTCCTTATCAGCACACGGCACACCTGTTGTATCTGTACTACATGTATTACTTGTCGTAATATAACTATATAATATAACTATTATTTACTATACTACACAAATTAGCAGTCAAGAACAAACGCTGTTTAAATGCCTTGTATTTAATTCGATACGCATTTGTCACATTATTGTGTATGAATCCATATAAAGTATATACTACACTAATAAATTTGGATAATCGATAATGTATAATTGTCCATTTAATCATATTTGCTTAAATTGTTGGAATATCTCCGAAATTAAACGGTAGCTAAATATATAACAATAAGCACAAAGGATCATAATGTTACAATTAAATGTGGTAATATCGATATTGCGTCATTAAGCCGACAAAGGTGAATTTGCACATGTTAAACTAATAGGATACATCGTATTGAGACATTTAAAGTTGCTTGTGCTCCATTTTTATCTCCCACAACTCTGAAACCTATATTTCCATTCCACTCTCCTGCTATTTTAATTGCTTCTTCATTCAGTTTTGCAATTTCATCTGATCCTGAATGTGACAATGACAAATTTGCAGTAAGTGAGTGCTGAGCAGCTGAATACATTGTTATTATAATTGAGTAAAGTGACAACATTTAACCAATATATCAATATTTATTTATTCAAAGTAGTAGTAGCTACAACAAGAATATTATAATTACCTACCAACAGAATTATCAATTGAGAGCAATTAAATATAATTCATAGTTTGCTATATCTACAGCGTATCTCAAGGCATGTTGGAATATTGTATGTAATTTAAATTATAAAATTAATGCTCAGATTGCTTATGACCTTTAGGAAAGGCTGAGAAAAAAATAAAGTTGATTAAGTATTCACTGAATGTATCTTTTCTATTGAGACTTGGTCACAACACAGTTTAATGTCGAGAGCAAGCGTTCCATCAACTTGGCCATCGTACAAGAAAGTCATGAGGCTTTGTAAGTAATTTGAGAACGTTTGCCGACAATATTTATCATGACATGTAGGTATAAGTATTATTCTATTGCCTCGTAAACTGACATTCTTCATCTTAAGGCAATAAAAATTAAAAACGTATTAATAAAGTTGTAGTTCTTGAAGTTCTGCTTTAAAATAAATATAAACACAACATTGCAACCTTCCTTCGGCTAAACAAATAATATAATCTTGGGAAAGTAAAATAAAATGCTTGTAAATTATTCTAGAATTGTTGCCCAGTAAAGTTGTGCAGAAATAATTATGTTATGATAATTAAAATGAGTCAAACATCTACTAAAGTCTGTTAAACGAAATAAACAGTAAACAGTAAAAACTGTCTCGGCCAATGCAAAAATAATTTTGCAGTATTTATTTTATTATGGAATCATGGATGCAAATTAATATGCTATTACACAATAATAGTTGTTGGAAAATTCAATAATAATCAAAAATAGAGTTTTAATTTTGTATGTTCTATGTTAAGTAATTATATGAGACACATAAATGTTGATGTAAGTAAAAATGTAAATATAGAGGATAATTAATTCCTAAATGTAGTTGTAGTACTAAATTATTATATAACTATTGTTGCAGTTCACTTTATGCTAATGCTTTTAAAAACTGTAATTATAAACTGAAAGAAAGATTGCGACGACTGTTATATTTCTATGCACTATATTTTATAACATTGTTTAGATATCTCTATCTCTATGCATTCCCATCTCTATTCGTTATATCCGACAAATATCCCTGTTATAATAATAATTTCTTATCTACCTTAGTATTGTAATATGAGATAATATAAGTTTGTCTCAATTGCACTAAGGTTTACATTGGATGATTGTACTCGTGAGAAAAGATTCACTTTCTTTTCCACGGTGGCTCGCTTGGTTGACTTGACTGTTAGTGTTAGTACTGCTGACCTGGTGAACGTCTTCTGTATTCTCAATACAACAATGGAAATAACAGTAGAAACTATTGTTGTTATATTTGTACACTTTAGTGCATAAGTAACGTAACTCATGGGCTAATAAATTCATCAGTTAAATAGTCTTTGATATTATTTATTTTACTGGCTGAAGAAACATCCTTATAAACAGATACTAGTGTGTCTGTCTGTCCGTCCCACCGTCTATATGGAGACACTATAAATTTAGAGAGTTGATCGATTCTGGTGAGATTTGGTACACGGCCTAATTAGCTATTTATAGGTACATAGGCGCCAGGTCAAGTTCTAAGACCAATAAACGGGCCCGAGTGTTGACCACGCCCACTAATTATTTTAAAAGGGAACAAATGGCAAGAGGTCTATCGTTGGAAAGCTATTGGCGTAAGAAATATGAATCTCACTTCCCCCCTATGTGGGGCACTGTGAGATTTTATAGAATGCCAAAAATCTATAAATGGGTCTAACGAATGATACTATTTATTGCATCCGGTTGTGAATGGTTTATTTATATATTATGAGGTATCCTATTCTGACACTCGGCTAAGCTGTTGTATAAAGTCATCATGAGGAGTAATCAACTATTACTTGAACGTACTTGAATATAAATTGAGTGTGAGTAAAATTGCGACTGTTCTGACAATGGGCCGTGGCGTGTTGTGTTTTGTTGTCTGAAGACTGAAGACACAGTGCAGTGAGGAAACCACGCAATCATTTTGGAAACCCTTGTTATCATTAACAAGAAATATTCTCATTCATTTCTGCATCTTATAATATAGCGTAGGAGAGTTCCTACTAAGTCCAAGTTTTTGTGTCCTGCTCTTTGATTACGTACAATAACAATGGAGTTTAACATTATGCTAATCCACAAACATTTCATTTTGCATTGAGTGAGTGTGAATTGTGAATTCCCAAAAGGATAAACGCCAAAGGGCAATTACAGAAAAGGAGTAGTAACTCTCTGTATTCCATTTCTTGGCCTTCTTTTCCCATTTGTGCACAATAGCAAGCATAATGTGTGTACAGATCTATATGATCTATATAGTCAACTCAACACTCTCCTTTTATTTTTACTTCTTTTAAACATTTCTTCCAAAAATGTCATTTTATAGCAAGTATTCCATTTTTGCCATTTTATTTTTGAGTTTATTTATTTCCTGTGCATTATGCCAAAGGCAAAGGAGTCGACGACGTGAAGGAATCTCGAGTGCAATTCGAAATGACTCACCCACTGCACTCTCAAACAGAGTTGCCAACACAAAAACAAACACAACTTACGTAAATAGTGTGCCTGTTAAACAAAGTGGCAAGAAATCTGGGAGTAAGGCTTGTGAGTGTATGGAGTATTGGACTTGTGCCTCCAAGTAAGTATTACGTCGCAAGAAAAAGATTTACAAAAATTAGTTTAATTAACGGAGAATCGCATTATTATTTATAAATGACAATACATAGTGAGTAAACGTATTTTTATTTTGCCAATAAAAAATATTGAAAATAAATATTGCTGCAAAAGGAGTCTAATGCCTAAGAACTAGGTTGAAAGCTAGTTTTCTAATTATACGAATTTTTTCTTCCACATATTTTGTTTGTTTGCATTTTTCGTTCCAATATATATTTCTTGATATTTAAGTTTCATGAGTTTTTGAATGAATTACCGGATTAAACAACTTTGCACTATTTTAACGATGAAAAAATTAATCAATATAGTATTAATTATTTGTTTTAACATTTAATTAAGCAAACACTCTGATTTAAATTAGATTTGCGTAATATTTCCAGGAATGGTCAACCATACAGCTACTGCGGGATCTCAGACACGGAAGTGTGTTGTTTTATCAATGATTCTGTGGAAGAATCAATGTCCACTACCCCGAACACGATTGAGACAACAGAATCATTAAGATCAGTCACAGAGATAATTTTTTCAAATAAAAGTTCAGTGACTGTCAGCAGTGAAAACCTGAGTGACGGAGATTTTGAGTCCTCTACGAGGGAACCGAATCCCAAATACGAAGAGACAGAAGTACTGAATGAAAGCGGGTTTCAACCAATTACCCTCGTAAATGGGGATGTGCTGAGCGACCGAAATGAGAATACGTGTGGAAAGCAGCAAATTAAATGGGAGTTGGATTCTCAAGCACAATTTAAAGAGTGGCCGTGGCATGTAGGACCATTTTTCAATTTCAACCGTAAATATTAATATGAAAAATTGTTATTCTGTGAGTAGTGCAAAGTTCTAGTTTGTTTTTCCTTTAGGTAGCAATTTTAGAAGTGACAGAAGATCTCTACGTGTGTGGCGGTGCTTTGATTTCCCCCAATAGGGTCATTACAGGTAAGTGAGGGTTACATATTCAGATATCTTTAGTAATTTTCTGTTTGCACTATTTTTGCCTATCAGGGGTTCAGAATATATTCACCTTTATCCAATTTAATAATTACAATTTAAGTTTAAATGTATTTTCAAAAAGAATTTGTCTCAATGTTAATAATTTCTATAAATTTGTGGGTGTGAAAACATAAATTCTCATTTTTTAGTCTTGTTTCCTGTACAAGAAACACAGTTTATATATATTCACAAATATGTACATTTCAAAACTTGATTTTAACTCATTTTGAAATATTTTTCTCCAAATAGCTGCTCATTGCATCCAAGGATATAAAAATGCAGGTGGCAGTCGCCTTAAAATTCGAGCAGGAGAATACGACGTGTCCCACAATGACGAATCCGAACCTCATGTAGAAGTATGCATGGATTTTGCTCATATTTATAAATCAACATACATGACTCCTTAGGCCCAAATATTTCGTGTTTTAAATTTTAAATCCTGAAGGTCTACATTAAAATTCCTTACTAAATAGGTTCTGGTCAATATGGTAGCAATTCATCCCTTGTTCAATAATGCGTCTCTGGCAAACGACATTGCAATTTTGGGGCTCTCCAGGAAAATAAAATTCGAAAAAAATATCCAGCCATTATGTCTGCCACCCTGGGGACGAGTTCCCAAAGGCGATTGCGTTGTGACAGGATGGGGAAGAAAAAATGAGGGTAAAGTGATTGGGTGCACTCAAAACATTCAAATTTAAGAAATATTATTTAACATTTACTATTTAAAACTTTTGTGAGTACACCAATTGTGAGAAAAATTATTTTTTGTTTAGATACGGACCATTCAATTGTTCTTAAAGAAATTATCGTCCCTCTGTGGAACCAAGATCAATGCGAAAAAAGATTGCAAAAGAATTTTGGGCCGAATTATAAACTCTCACCGGCAACAATATGTGCCGGGGCAAAAGGGAAAGATGCTTGTGATGTAACATTGCTAAAATCTTAATAGAAAAATATTTAATGAACTTCTTTTTAATTAAAAAGTAAATTTTTGTAAATTTAAATCTTAATTGTGTTGTTTAGGGCGACGGAGGAGGTCCTCTCGTTTGCTTAACAAATGGAAAATGGGTTCACGAAGGAATTGTTTCTTTTGGTGTTGGTTGTGGAAGAGCAAACTCGCCAGGCGTCTACACAAGAGTTTCAGCATTCACTAATTGGATTCAAGATCTATTGTAATTTATAACGTGTCTGTGGGTTTAGTAATGGGGGACGAATTCTGGGCTTCTAAAGTGGATAAACTGAAATAAAATGGTTTAGAATTAGACGTTTAGAATAGTACAATGTTCAGTGTTTCTTTTTTTGTTTTCTTTAATTCATTTCTCATTTACGCCGTTTAATGCGATAAATTATTTATTAACAATTATTAGCTATAATTAGTTTACAAAACTTCACTTTGTAGATAAAGTTCCTTTCAAAAGGAATCCCATCAGCAACCCATCTACAGTAAATATACTTGTATTATGTAAATGCTAATGTACATTTGTGTGTTGCAGGCAGGTAGGCATAACAGACAGTAACAAGACACTACTTACTCATCGTACTTTTATCATATATTACATTACTACAGTTAATTATGATACAAAAATCGTTTACGCAACGATATATCAATCAGAAAAAAATATAATGTGGTCAGTTAAAAGTCTGGAAATCACTAATTACTTTTTTGTAGATGACATTATGATTAATTGATCCTAAAGATTGTCACTACTACAAGTGGTCAGGGTCAGATAACCTTCCACTTATTTTTCTAAAGCCAATGGCTAAGCCACGTGACTTGAGACGTGGTATGGTAGGTAACCTTACAGTAACTGTGCATTGTAATTGTATTATACAATCACGTTAACCTCCGGGTACCGTGTACAGCTCTTATCTCGTCGTCCAACCTCGAATACAATCAGCTGATCGTTATCTCTAAGTCCTACATTTGACTTAAGAGCAGATTACCAGAAATTAAGGTTGCTATAGTAATGTGGTTGCCCTCTGTATTACATTCCTTTTGCAATCTTGTCACTAGATGCATGATTTTTTGAGTGGGCAGGTTTAAGATGCCTTAAATGGATGTTGGCTCGGCCTGTCAGTGACTGAGGAACCGAAGTCAGATGGCGCATAAATAAGCCGACGCCGGGAGACCGGTCTCTTCTTTACACTAGTTTAAAAAACTGTGTTTCATAGCCGCCGCACCCACACGGCACACCACTGAACACAATTTACACTGAGATTCTTAATATCGCGATCTAGATAATGTGCTATTCAAGTCTGCCGATAGCATTGTGGATCTAGCCTAATATATATATTCAAAGTGCTGAGTCTGAGCCTAGCAAACCAGATGGACGATCTATTGTATTGGAGATTGGAATGTATGTATATATATGAAACACGGTAATATGGCATTACCAGTAATGCCTAGGCAAAAACGGTAATTTTTCTAAAATTGCAGTTTTTGGGTCAAAACATTTATAAGACATATTATTAATAAATATTGAATTTGCCAGTATGATTAAGCAGTTAACGGGGAATCAGAAAAGTGTCACCTTAACCTTTTTCTATGAAAAATGACGACACTACAGTCCTTTAAAGTATAAAATTCAACTGGTTGTAAAATGGTCATTTATCATAGCAGAGGTTTGAAGTGACACTTTTCTGATTCCCCGTTAACTGCTTAATCAAACTCTGGTAAATTCAATATTTATTTAAAATTTGTCGTATTAATGATTTGACCCAAAAACTGAAATTACCGTTTTGGCCTACGCATTACCGGTAATGCCTTATTACCGTTTTTACCGGTTAAGTTGAGACCACAGACCACACAATGCAATGCTACGGCGTTAATTTCTCTGCTAGCTTATCATATATAATAATACATGGGTTTCTAATCTTGTAAATTAAATCTGGATCAATAGGATGTGTTATATTTTATGCGTTATAATTTTGTTCCGTTTGTACCCACGAACTGCTTATTATGTGAGTGCAAAAACCCTCCGTGGATCTGTGGTGGCCAATGGCCATAGTCTAATAGTCTACGTATACTTATCTACTGGAATCTAATGGTGAAATTGTTTTATCTAGTCCATCCATGATCAATGACACTTTTCTGAAAAGTGGGAATTTAAAAACAGTATTTATAAAAATGTTTCCATGCAATATAAAATATTGTGTTTTTTGTGATTTATGTAAATTGTAAAACGTTATAAAACCATTTTTAGGACATCTGGAACTATATAATATTAACAGTAAGTGTTTCAGTATGCCCATTATAAAGGTCAATTATACTGTGACTTTCTCGTATATCAAAATAATAAAGTTGCTTAGCATTGATTAGTTGGCTACTGTACACTGATTGATCAAATCACATTAATCACACAAACTCACACTACCAACCCTGTGATATATTTGTACCACCCATTTCCCATAAATCACGCCCCATTGTGAAAGTTCTAGTTAAAGATTAGATGGTTCTACAGGGTAAAGACCCTTTGGAAATACAAACCACGATTTTAATGCTTACAGTTCTCAAGGGTGTTCCCATTTCTACACGGGACGGGAGAGAATTATCTTTAACTCTATAAGCATTTCCATATAGATTAAAAATTATTTATGTAAAGGTGTATAGGAAAATGAGGAAAAACTTAAATTATGCGGAGCATAAACATGAGGAAAATGGGATTACCTATTAGTTGTGTTGCGATCCGAGATTCACGAAATGTACAATACAGATACAGATTTACAAATACTTTTGTATTTACAAATATTTGCCAGGTAAACTATCTGCATGTAATTAAATGTAGAACTTGCATTCTAAAGTCAACAGATTAATCCTGTTTGCCCATAATTTACTACGAAAATTGAATTATTCGCCACTAACAAAGATTAAAAATAATATTCAAAATTAATTTCATTATTATTGAACTACAAACTACAGGGAATTAAAACAGTATCTCCATTCGCTGGTAATTAGTTTGCGTGGAATTTGTAGTACTTTTGCGTGGGACAGAGTTCTTCAAACGGCGCATTAATTCTATCTGTATTATTATTCGGATGTGATTTCAAAGACACGTGAATAAAATCATGTGTCAAGCATCTGCGGGGGGACAATTTTGTTTGATGGCCTACTGACTACTGATAAAATTAGATTAACGTATTAATTAGACCCATGCGTGGAAGAATGGTAAAAAGGCAGCAACACCAAAGTTCAATCCTACAACAAAGCCAACAATATAATTTCCCATTTGCTCTGTCTCTATTTTAGTACAAAAGAAAACACGATTATAGTTGACAATAGCGGAGTACACAGAAGATTCAGAACTAAAGCAGAAATAGAAAAATAAAACTTCCCCCAGGGTCCACCTGAGTTGAAAAACAAAACTCTTGTACTAATCTTGTTATAATACGGACGGATGGATACCGTCAATTGGAAATAATACTTGAATGTAGTATTAGTATAGTACTGTTAGATTACCAATGCGAATTACATTAAATCTTCGTCTGAATAATAAACATTAGACTTCCTCTACGACGTGTTCAAAGGATCATCTCCACGGTTGCATATAAAATTTGTAAATCAGTTGCACTTCAAACGTCGACTTGTACAGTGCTTTTCCCATTTAGTTGACACAAACGCAAACATGCCTGGTAAGTAGAAACTCAATTTTTACATCCATCCACCTTTATACAGGTGCCCAGCAGGTCACTTAAGATATTTACAATATTATTAATGAAGGGTACGCGAAGGGAGCCGGGGCTGCCATCGTCAGATTGGGTCATGTGGCCAACAATGCATCCACAGCCTTGAAATGGAATTTTATCGAACTTGTCACAACCCACAAACCGTTTGGTCCTGAAAGTAAGCAAAAGCTCCTATTAAAAAATTAACCTCAATATAATATTTGATTAGATCACATTTCGATACCACCGTACTACTAGTACTAGTAACTACTAATTAAGCTGTTTGACAAAATTTAAAAACATTTTTTAACCAATTTTTATTATTCTGCTCAGAGATACCAAAGAGAAGTGGAAATGTTGCCGTAATTACCGGAGGTGCTCGGGGCATCGGGGCCGACGTCGTTAAAAAGTTGCTTCAAGCCGATATGCAAGTATTCATAGGTATGAAGCTTTGCATAGAAATTGGATCAGTATCCTATAAAAAGGAACAATTCATTATATTAAATCCCGTTCTACTTTATGTATGTAACCTTAGGCTGTAGAAATATTGAACAAGGAAATGTGTTGATAAATAAACTCCGTGGTAATGGGGTCACCGGGGGTCAAGCTGAGTGCATCCATTTGGATTTAATGTCTTTAGGTAAACAATTATAACATGGAAAACATGCAAATTTACCAATTACTCGTCTGTCTATTGATACATAACTGTTCAGCAGTATAAAGCATGTCCAGTCACAATTACGTAAAACAATATTATACTTGCATAATGATTAATATAAAATAATATTTAATAAGAATCTGTAAGAAAGTTTGCAAAAGTGGTGCTGGCTAAAAACCTTCCGATACATTTTCTCATAAACAATGGTAATCACTAAAAATTATTTTTATAAATATTTTGACTTTTTATATAATTTTTCTGTAGCGGGAGATTACTTTTGCCAGAATTTGTAGTGATGTCTCATTGTTGCACTAATTTAGCCGGAATTATGTGGGTACCATTTGAGATGACACCTGACGGGTTTGAGTCCCAATTCCACGTGAATTACCTCGGCCATTTCTTGTTAACAAATCTCTTGTTACCCCGATTGGCACATTCAGGACGTGATGACACTCCCAGCAGAATCATAAATGTGTCGTCAGTCGCCCAATATGGTGGAAATGTCCAGTTTGACAATCTCCAGATGCTGTAAGGAAAATTAAGCGATTCCAATTTCTCAATATTCCCGGGATTGCGCTTCTATTTGCATTTACAAGGGGTGTTTATTTAATTCTAAATTTCTAAGCCTAACCTACAGTGTTTAAATTAGGGAAAAATAGAATTGGCTCCAGATTAGTATGAATTTGGCATAATGCTAAAATGCGGCACAAAATGACGCATTGGCTCTAACCTGGGGTATAATGAAGCACTTTAAAGAATAAAACAGCACTATTCAGTAATAATATTTGTGACTAATAATAATAAACCGAACCAAATCGGGTGTGCCTTTGTACCGGCAGTGTAAATTCCCACAAAATCTCCCATTGCCCCATGTATGGGATAAATTGAGATTCATATTTGAATTTTGTATGTCGATACATTTAAATCGATACCCCACTTGCCATATGTCTTAAAAAATAAGTGGGTGTGGCCAGAATTCAATGGGGGTGTGGCCAAGTTGGTCGAATTTTGCATACCAAGGAACTATTGACCTCCTCTTTCGAATTCTGAAAACAGAATTGAAAAAAGTTGACGCGTTCGAAAGTTAGAGTGAACACGTCCGTCCGTCCTTACTTACTTGCAAACAAACGAACTACGAGGGAGGAGCTTAGCCATACCTATCTGTGTTAAAGCTCCGCTGTACTCTTTTCTCTCACTCTCTTCCCATAATATACCAGCCAGCCGGTACATTCATTTAGTGCTATTTTAATTATTTCTGGAGCTGTTTTATACTTTACTTAATGCCACTTTATGCAAAAATAAAATTTAAGGGTCTGGAGCCCCAAACGTAGTATTCTGGAGCCAATTAATCTTTAAGTTTTAATAAGACGTTTTATGTACATTTTTAAATACGTTGCTTAACAATTTATAATAAAAAATTGCTACTCCAAGGGGGAGAAGGTTAGGCTTAGGCTTAGAATTCAATGAGCGTCCCCCGTATGTAAAGTATCATCTAAACGCAAGTTAAATATTAAACATCAGGAAAAATTACTCCATGGCCCGAGCGTATCAGAATTCCAAGCTAATGCAAGTCCTGTCAACTAATTACCTGGACGAGAAATTTCGCAGCAACAATGTTCAAGTCGCCGCCTTTTCCGTTCACCCGGGAGTTATTGAATCCGATTTATATAATGTACTTTTCGGATTTTCAATGCTCAGAGGATTGTTGAGGAAACTATGGAAGGTATGCAACATTAAAAATGAAGTTTTAAGCTTCATAATATTACGTGTATAATCATAATATCTTACGACAGTATTTTGAAACCCATATGATGTTAATTAATTAATCTCAGAGTCCAGACCAAGGAGCCGATGGGGTGGCATATGCAGCGCTGTCACCGGAGTTAAATGGCAAAGGGGGCCTTTTGTTAGCAAACAGCCAAGAAATCCCTCACGCTGCACAAGCTTTGGATGCTGGAACCCAACAAGAGCTTTGGGATGTTTCATGCGAATTAACTGGAATTAAAAAGAGCCAGTTAAATAATTGTTTAACGACAGCCTTCAAGCAATAATGTCATTGTCATATTGTCAAGCAGAATTTTATCATTTTCAATTTTCATTTTACAAAATATTCTGTTGTTTATAATTTATGTAATTTATTTAGCTTTAGCGAATTCTAGCTTGGTTGCGTTGACCTAACCCAAATAAATAAATACTAACTCAACATTGAGTCAAAATGAGTGTTTTCTTATTTTCTTATTTCGTATTTTTCCCTGCCTTAAGATATTAAACTTTGTACTTCATTCCCAACCTTTAAAAAGAAACTAAAGCAGTACTTACCTATTAGAAGAACAATCGAAAGAATTAGAACTAACTACTATTAGTAATGTATCTGTATGTAACATGTCGTTTATTGACTCTGCGTATGCAACAGCCTAGCAGATTGAATAGTTCGCATAATTATTTTAGTATGTACGTATAATGAATGTAAAATTCCAAAAATAATAATTTAACCAATGTATGAATATTCCTTCCTTTTATGTGTAGCCTACCTACTCAAGATTTCATACAAATCACAATGTAAATTATCAGTAAGCTATAATTAATCATACAAAAATGATAATATTGTAACAAAATGTAACATTCCATATACTATGACTATGAAGGTTTGTATATATTGCACGTACATGTACACTATACACCACAATATCTACGAACCAACGTGAAGAAAGTCTAAAACACCCAAATGTAAACTAGCGGAAAAAAAGCACAAAATTAGTTGCTTTTAAAATGCAGTATTCCTGTATCAGAAGCATAATGATATATTAATTGTATAAGAAGTGTAACATAAGTGGGAGACCCACTGAGCACTGTGAGACAAAGAAAACTGTTGTACACCCTTGGGGCACTCTGGGACACTGTCTCAAATTCACTCTATTCCCTGGGCCAAGGTAACCGTTGTACAACTTTGTTACACCCGTTATACAATGATATATTACAGCAATATATTGTAGAATAGATAAAACATTATTTGATGTATTTACCTTTATACTTGCTTCTGCATTATCATTGTGCATTTGATTAGATTACACTAATATCAATACTTAACCTAGCAAAAATATTTACAAAAGAATCGTATATCTTAGCCAGGGGAAAATAATAACGGGTGCGGATTAAGTGGCAGAAAACTCGGCTAGTTTTGGCATAAATTATTTTTTTTTATTTACGTTTGTTTTAGCAGAACGTGGGTTGAAACAGGCAGACACAAGTTAAATGTGGCAGAAAATATTTAAAAATTAGTCA